>LR753094.1:0-16445 GCA_902729485.2 Mus minutoides
CTCTCTTTGTTCCTTCAGCAAGGCTACCCCCACCCCCCTGCCCAGAGAAGAGCTGTAGCCTAACTCCTCCCAACTCCTCCCAACTTCTCACTTTTTCCTTAAAAGCCCCCTACTGTTGCTGCTCCTGGTCGAGCTCCCCAGCCCCTCAGGGTGAAAGGAGCTCAGCTAGCTGATAAATAAAGTCCTCTTGCAATTTGCATCAAGACCGGTTCTCATAAGTGATTTGGGGTATCGCCTTTCCAGAGTCAGAAAGAGAGAAATTCCTTACAATTTCTAAGTCTTTCAAGATCTCAGTATAGATGGTTATGAGCCACCATGTGGTTGCTGGGAATTGAACTTAGGAACTCTAGAAGAGCATTCAGTGTTCTTAAGTGCTGAGCCATCTCTCCAGCCCTTATTTTTATTTATTTTTAAAAAAAATTTTTTTTTAGGGCCGGGCGTGGTGGCGCACGCCTTTAATCCCAGCACTCGGGAGGCAGAGGCAGGCGGATTTCTGAGTTCCAGGCCAGCCTGGTCTACAGAGTGAGTTCCAGGACAGCCTGGCCTATACAGAGAAACCCTGTCTAGAAAAAACAAAAACAAAAACAAAAACAAAAACAAAAACAAAAAATTTTTTTAAAGATTTATTTATTTATTATATGTAAGTACACTGTAGCTGTCTTCAGACACTCCAGAAGAGGGCATCAGATTTCCTTGCAGATGGTTGAGAGCTACCATGTGGTTTCTGGGATTTGAACTCGGGACCTTCGGAAGAGCAGTCAGCGCTCTTAATCACTGAGCCATCTCACCAGCTCCATTTTTTTTTAATTCTTTTTTTTTTTTTGGTTTTTCGAGACAGGGTTTCTCTGTGTAGCCCTGGCTGTCCTGGAACTCACTTTGTAGACCAGGCTGGCCTCGAACTCAGAAATCTGCCTGCCTCTGCCTCCCGAGTGCTGGGATTAAAGGTGTGTGCCACCACACCCGGCTCTTATTTTTATTTTTTAACATATGTTTGTATGTCTGTGTTTGTATGCAAGTGCCCTTAACTGCTGAGCCATCTCTCCAGCCCCAAGTCTCCCACTCTTTCTTTAAATGTAAGTCCAGTATCAGATGCTGGTGTGGGCTTCAATTCCAAAGGTCTTTGATTCAAAGAAAGCCTAGAAAAGAGCTGTGAGGTTTGTATAAACTCAGTGGCCCTAATAGAAGGTGTGGCTCTGTTGGAGTAGGTGGGGACTTGTTGGAGTAGGTGTGTCACTATGGGTGTGGGCTTTAAAACCCTCAATCCAGCTGCCTGGAAGTCAGTATTTTGCTAGCAGCCTTCAGATGAGAATGTAGAACTCTCAGCTCCTCCTACACTATGATACTGGACTGAACCTCTGAACCTGTAAGCCAACCCCAATTGAATGTTTTTCCTATAAGAGCTGCCTTGGGCCGGTAGTGGTGGCGCACGCCGGTAGGATTTGCTGAAGGAGGCAGAGCCAGGAGGATCACGAGTTCGAGGCCAGCCTGGGCTACACATTTTAGGGGCTGGTGAGATGGCTCAGCGGGTAAGAGCACCAGACTGCTCTTCCGAAGATGATAAGTTCAAATCCAGCAACCCCATGATGGCTCACAACCATCCGTAATGAGATCTGGCGCCCTCTTCTGGAGTGTCTGAAGACAGCTACAGTGTACTTACATATAATAAATAAAATAAATCTTTAAAAAAAAAAAAGGTGCGTGCCACCACTGCCCGGCTATGTAACTAGGTTTTTGCCAACCAATATAGGGTTTATCTTTGCTCTTGTTTTAGTAAGAGTTTTACTGCTGTGAATAGACACCATGACCAAGGCAACTCTTTTTTTTTTTTTTTTAAGATTTATTTTATTTATTATATGTAAGTACACTGTAGCTGTCTTCAGACACTCCAGAAGAGGGAGCCAGATCTCGTTACGGATGGTTGTGAGCCATCATGTGGTTGCTGGATTTGAACTTATCATCTTCGGAAGAGCAGTCTGGTGCAGGTTTATTTGGGCAGCTGCTCTTGAGTTGGGAAGTTCACTAACCAAGGAAAGGGGCGGGTTGGGGCCTGGAAAGTTCAGGGTTGGGGGCAGGGTACACCAGGTAGGGACTGAGGGGGAACCTGGAAGGCAGGTCTGCTTTGGTAGGTAAAACAGCACCTCAGTCTCTTGTTCTGAGGAAATCAGACAGTTCCACCTGAGCTGCGCTTCTCACCGCCTCCAAATCCAGATCGCTGCAGCTGGAATGGTCACTGCCCTCATTTCCATTTCCTGTCTGTAGTCTTTGCAAAGCACTCGGCAGGAAGAGGATGATGAAGGAATTTCCCACGGAATAGAAAAAGGCGTGATAGAGGAGGAGAAGGGCGGGGCAGCCACGACAAGCATTTGGGTGAATGCTCTGGCAAAGAGATTGGAGATCTGTTTAATCTCTGACCAGATTTGAAAATAAGGAGTTTGAGAATCCTGGATTTGGATTGCAAAGGAAGTAAGACTTCTCTCAAAGATGCTAGTATGCCCTGAATATCTTCTTCCACTGTGCTTGCTACACAAGAGTAAAAAAACAAAAACAAAACAAACAAACAAACAAAACACAATACAAAGTACCACTGCGGGACATCTGCCATCCAGGGCAAGTTCCCTGCTCTAGGCTCCTCCAAAGATGCTACAGGACCTGGCATCCTGCCTGACTTAGGCCACATCCTCAGACAGTGGCAAATCTCACATCCGCTGGAGCATCTCCCTTTAAACTAAGGGTAAATGACTATTAAAAAATGGTTCTCAGCTGGGCGTGGTGGCGCACGCCTTTAATTCTAGCACTCAGGAGGCAGAGGCAGGCGGATTTCTGAGTTCGAGGCCAGCCTGGTCTACAGAGTGAGTTCCAGGACAGCCAGGGCTCCACAAAGAAAGCCTGTCTCTCTCTCTCTCTCCCTCTCTCTCTCTCTCTTTCTCTTTTTTGGTTTTTCGAAACAGGGTTTCTCTGTATAGCCCTGGCTGTCCTGGAGCTCACTTTGTAGACCAGGTTGGCCTCGAACTCAGAAATCCGCCTACCTCTGCCTCCCGAGTGCTGGGATTAAAGGCCTCTCCCTCTCTCTCTTTTTTTTTAATAAAAAAAAAAAAAACAAAACTTTTTTTTTATATAAAAAAAAAGTTTATCAAAGGCTGGAAGAGATGGCTCAGAGGTTAGGACCCTGGTTCAATTCCCAGCACCTACATAGCACTTTATACCTGTTTGTAACTCTAGTACCAGGAGAGCTGGCACCTTTACATAGCCATAAATACAGGCAAAACACCAATGTACATTAAAAATAAGTAAATCTTTAAAAAATTAAAAAACAACAAACAAAAATGGTTATCAAAAGACCTCCAGTGGCTTCTTTGCAGTTGGGATGGCTGACCGAAGGACCTGAAGAAGCGGCTGTATCTCCTAGGAGGCAGGGGCCATCTGCCTCTGGCTTCACTCATGACTTATTCAGCAGGAGCAGCTGCAAGGTTGACAGGACCATAAACATCCAGGTAATGGATTATACTTCTAAAACGCTTAAAATTTAGCTCCTGCCTAGCATGTTTGTACAGTCTCTAATCCCAGGTAGGGCCAAATCAACGTCAACCTGGTCGATACAGTGTTTTCCAGACCAGCATGTGGTGCACATATATGCACGCAATCAAAACACTCATCCAAATAAAAATAAAATAAATATTTCAAAATGAAAACAAACATTAATTAAATACTTGAAGTACTTTTCTATTATATCCCTGGTGCATAGAACTCAAGTTTAAAGCTTAACTTTGGAGGAAAACTCATTAATTTTTTAATTTTTAAAAATTTAAAAAAAATTTTTTTTTGGTTTTTTTCGAGACAGGGTTTCTCTGTATAGTCCTTGCTGTCCTGGAACTCACTTTGTAGACCAGGCTGGCCTCGAACTCAGAAATCCACCTGCCTCTGCCTCCCGAGTGCTGGGATTAAAGGCGTGCGCCACCACTCCCGGCTAGTTTTTTTATTTTTCTTTTTATTTTTTTGGTTTTTCGAGACAGGGTTTCTCTGTGTAGCCCCGGCTGTCCTGGAACTCACTCTGTAGACCAGGCTGGCCTCGAACTCAGAAATCTGCCTGCCTCTGCCTCCCAAGTGCTGGCATTAAAGGTGTGCACCACCACTGACCGGGTACTCATGAATTGTGATATGTTTATAAAAAGATAAAGAGAGGGAGTTATGTTCTATTGAGGTGTGGTGAGGTATGGGGGAAGGGGGTGCCTCTGCGGGCCCATGCCTCAGAAGGAGGCATCCCTTCCCCCTAAGGGACCAGCCACAAGACAGTATAGTATAGAATAGAATTTATTCAGGGCATAGGGAGGGGAGTTAAGAGGGTAGTAGAGGCAGAGAAAGGCAGAGAAAGTAGAGAGGTAGAAGAGTAGAGGCCGGCCATGAACACTTGGAGAGAGGGGGAAGGGGAGAGGGAAGGGCAAGGGGACAGAGCAGGAGCATGAAGGGCAAAGCATGAGACTAAGAGGGCAAGAGAACAAGGAGGAAGCAAGCAGCCCCTTTCATAGTGGGTCAAGCCTACCTAGGTGTTGCCAGGTAACTGTGGGGTGAAGCTTAGACAGAATGCTAACAAATTGTGTGTTAGAGGACAGGTGATTCCTCTGGCCTGCCCTCAGGTACTTAGCAATTGCTTATGTCATGCCCTGTGGCCTCCAGGTGGGACAGCAGGTGTGTGAAACTGGATAAAAGGACTGTCAACCTCCCCAGGCCCCAATCTCTGTTTCTGGTATTCTTTCTCTGTCTGTCTCTGTCTGTCTCTGTCTCTGTCTTTCTCTCTCTCTCTCTCTCTCTCTCTCTCTCTCTCGTGTGTGTGTGTGTGTGTGTGTGTGTGTGTGTGTCTGTCTGTCTGTCTGTCTGTCTGTCTATATCTCTCTCATCTGTCTGTATCTCTCTCCTCTGTGTGTGTCTTCTCTGTGTCTGTTTGTCTCTCCTGTGTGTCTGTCTCTCCTCTGTGTGTGTATGTCTGTCTCCTCTTCCTCTCTCTCTCTCTCTCTCTCTCTCTCTCTCTGTAAATAGTGTGCTCTTGCTGAGAGACGCTCTCCCCATCTATCTGCCTGTGCACATGCCTACTCATCTGCCTCTCTCCCTTCCCTGGTCCTCACTCCTTTCCCTTCTCCCAATAACCCTTTCACACCAGATCTGGCACATGGCATCATTTCTCAGTGGCACACCTTGGCATTGTCCTGTCAAAGGTACCCCTTCCCCCTCTCAGCATTATATTTCACAACCATGTGCAAATTATGCTACATCCTGTAGGACTGGAAACCTGACTGAGTCAACACAGAAGTGAAGAAATCGCAGACAATGGAAGAAACAGCAGACACACAGGCTGGGGTCATGTGGGCTTTGCTTGCTGATGGAGGCCACCTACTACACGACTTGAAAAAAAATCGCACACTTTCTCTGTGGAATACAAAGAGGAGGGGTTAGCTGGTCCCCAGGGGACATCGCTGTAGCACAGCCTCAGGCTATAAATATCGGTGAAGAGGAACTTACTGCAAGACTTTCTGTACCCTGGTTTTAGTGAAAGGTCAGTTGTTCTGCAGCACCTACCAGAGTAAGTGTTCTGTGGGCTGAGAATAGTGCCCTTGCCAACAATAACATTCTCTCAGGGCTTCATCTGTTCCTCACACAGATTTGTGTACAACAGATACTCATTTCAGCATTATCTCTCACACACACACACACACACACACACACACACACACACACAATGTGATTATTCTTCACTTGAGAGGAACTGTAAGATATTGACAGGCTGGACTAGCTGCAGTTGTGCACGCCTTTAATCCCAGCATTCTGGAGGCAGAGGCAGGCAGATCTCTCTCTGTGAGTTCTATGATCATTTCTGATCATTCTGTTACGCTATGTATACTGCTGTGTTTTGTTCTCATTGACAGAGCTGGGGAGGAAGATCAGTCAGTGAAGTACTTGCTGCACAAGAATGAGGACCTAGCTGGGTGGCTGCAGCTCATGCCTTTAATCCCAGCACTGGGGAGCAGAAGCAGTTCAGGGCTAGCCTGGTCTAGAGATTGATTTTTCCCAAAAGAACAGCAACAATTGAGGACCCGAGGCTGGACCTCCGGCTCCCACAGAGTAAATAAATAGATCCGTAGGTAGGTAGGTCTTGAACCTAGAGACCAAGGGACTGAGGTTTATTTTACATATCAAAACAGACCTGGTCTCCGGGTTCTCACAGCAACCCTCAGTCCCTACCTGGTATATCCTGCACCCATCTCTGAACTTTCCAAACTAGGGACTAGGCTGCCCTTCCCCCAGAGACTCTTCCTTAAGTAATCCAGATAATTTTCAAGCTCCCTTGCTCCCTCTCCCTTCTCCCTCTCCCTTCAAGTCTTCTCTCCTTCTCTCTCTTCGAGCACTCCCTTTATCTCTTTCTCCCAACCCCCAGTCACCATGGTGACTTCCCTGGCCTCCATCCCTGGGGCTTGCTCTCCATCCCTGAGAGCAGCTTCCCAATAAACCTGTCTTTAATATATTCTAATCTGGTTTGAATTGGTTTATTTCACCACCCTTGGAGAAAAAAACTTATCAGGTAGATAGCGAGATAGAGAGGTAGACAGACAGATAGACAGACAGAATGCTGAGACAGACGGATTGCCAGAGACAGAAAGCCAGAGACGAATTGCTGGATTGGCCCACCAGTCTAGCTGAATGGTTGTGACTAGCTCGAGTGTATCCATCGCCCTCTCTGGCCTCCACTGACACTGCATCCAATGTCCACCAATTCCTTTCTTTTACACACACACACACACACACACACACACACACACACACACACACATAATTAAAAATAAAATTTAAACATTTGTTTTCAAAACAGTTTCTTCATAAAGCCTCGACTGTCCGGGAACTCACTCTGTAGATCAGGCTGGCCTCAAACTTAGAAATTCTGCCTCCTGAGTGCTGGAATTAAAAGTGTGTGCCACCAATACCAGCTAAAAATCTTTTAAACACAAAACACTGAGCCAGTGGTTGGCAGTGTGACTCAGTGGTGGAGCATTTGCCTAGCAAAAATGAGGACAGAAATTGTGGCCCATCTGTAAAATAATATCCTACTCAGCAACCAATAATTATTAACATATACAATGTGTGTGAATCTTAAAGTAACCATGCAGAATGAAGGAAGCCATGCATCAAGTAGGTTTTTATCGTACAATTTCATTTATTAAACATTCTAAATGTTTAAAAACATCTCTTTCCGGGCATGGTGATATATGCCTTTAATTCCAGCATTTGGGAAGCAGAGGCAGGTGAATCTCTGAGAATTGGAGGCCACCCTGGTCTACAAAGCAAGCCTCAGGTCTTGTTTTGTTTTGTTTTGTTTTGTTTTTTCGAGACAGGGTTTCTCTGTATAGTCCTGGCTGTCCTGGAACTCACTTTGTAGAGCAGGCTGGCCTCGAACTCAGAAATCCTCCTGCCTCTGCCTCCTGAGTGCTGGGATTAAAGGTGTGTGCCACCACGGCCGGCTAAGCCTCAGGTCTTATTATTGAAACTGAAAGAAGAGTCCAAGTTCAAGTTCTGAGGCCAAGACCACTATGAGAACCTCTCACTGAATTTGTAGGGATCCCAGGAGGGCCCCCAGTTTCCACAGGGGTGGTACTAACTGAGATTGAGGTCAACTGCATCTGACCAATGAGGAGAAGGAAAACTCCTTTGGATACAATCGGTCCCTGGACCCTCCAGTGGGTTCGGTTTCCAGCTGCAGGATCTGAAACTCTCTCCTTGTTGCTGGCAACAACCCCAGAAAGAAACCCCTAGGCCCTACCGACTTGTCAAGTTCACTTAAACTTCTCCCCTCACTTAGCCTTCTCTAGTTCTGAGCTCTCCATTCAGTGCAGACCCAAGGACTAACAATCACTTCTGGCAAATACCTCGTTTCCTTCACGTTTTTCTCTCCACTGCATTTAGTCGACAGAACCTCAACCCTGATGTGACTTGGTCACCTTCTCAGATCCTGGCTTTCTCTCACAAACCTAACACGCCTCCACATCAACTCCTACGGGAGGGAACTGGCCCAATTTCCCATCAGACACCACCTGCTCCATCTGTGACCTAGATCCCACTGCCTCTTGTTTATTCAGGTCTTTGCTCCTTAAATTAACATATATATATATATATGTGTGTGTGTGTGTGTGTATGTGTGTGTATATATACACACACACACACATATATATACATACATACACACACACATACATACATATATATTGCATACATACACATGGTCAGAGGCAGTGCTGCACACAGTTGCAGAACTAGAAATCAACTAGCAATCTTCCAAACATCTACCCATAAGAGGGATGTTAAATAAATAGTGGTGTAGTGTGCAACCATGGACATTTTCTAAATAGCTAGATGTAACGAAGTGAAGGCACCACAGGACAAAATATGGAAAAGAAAAAGTGAACCCAAACAGAAACCATACACCCTGGTATTGTTTACAAAGGTCAGAGGCAAGTGCTATCAGCTATGCTGGGTGTGGTGGTGCAAGTCTTCAGTTTCTGGTTCTCCTGGGGGTGGCAGGCAGAGAGAGGTCGAGCTCTGTGAGTTCCAGGCAAGCCTGGTCTACATAGTAAGTTCCAGGACTGTCACATCTCTATAGTAAGACCCATGTAAAGAACATGAAACATAGCCGGGCGTGGTGACACTGGAGAGTAGCTCAGTGGTTAAAACCACTTGCAGCTCTTACAGAGGCTAGGGTTCAGTTCCCAGCACCCATATGGTAGCCTATAACTGCTGGGAACTCCAGCTTCAGGGAAATTCCAGGGCTTCTGTCCTCCTTTGGACGCCTGTATGTACATGACACATGTACAGGCAAACACACATGTACACATAAAAACAAACGGACAAAAAATGAAACAAAGAGAGGCTTGAGAGGTTGCTAAGGATTATAGAGCATGTTTTCCTCTTCCAGAGGACCCTTCATTCTGGTCCCTGCCTCCACAGGGTGGCTGGCTCACAACTGCCTGTAGCCCCAGTTCTGAGAGATACAATGCCCTCTTCTGGCCTCTTTGGGCACTTCACAAACATTATTCACATACTCAGGTGCAAAAAACCTCATACACATAAAAAATAATATAAAAATGTGAAGAAAGCAAGTGATAATGAATAAAGTATCATTTGTATCTATATATGAAATGATACATATATTCCTAAAGTATTTTCAGAAGGAGTGGTAAATAGGGGCCTGAGAGTCAGCTCATTCATTAATAACATGTAGATGTCCCACAGAGTTCCATTCTGCTCCCAGCACCCACAAAAGACAGCTCACAAATACCTGCAACTACAACTTCAGGGGATCCCACACCGCTGGCCTCCCTGGGCACCTAAATACATGTGCACTTGCCCATACACAGACACATAATTAATATTAAACATAAAAAGTAAGAAATCGCCGGGCGTGGTGGCACACGCCTTTAATCCCAGCACTCAGAAGGCAGAGGCAGGTGGATTTCTGAGTTCGAGGCCAGCCTGGTCTACAAAGTGAATTCCAGGACAGCCAGGGCTATACAGAGAAACCCCGTCTCGAAAAACCAAAAAAAAAAAAAAAAAAAAAAAAAAAAAAAAAAAAAAAAAAAAAAAAAAAAAAAAAAAAAAAAAAAAAAAAAAAAAAGAAAGAGAGGAAGAAAGAAAGAAAGAAAGAGGGCTGGAAAGATGGCTTAGCAGTTAAGAGTTTTAACTGCTTAAGCAGTTAAGATGTCTGCTCTTCCAGAGGTTTTATTTTTTTTTGGGGGGGGGGTTCAATACAGGGTTTCTCTATGTAGTCCTGGCTGTCCTGGAACTCACTCTGTAGACCAGGCTGGCCTCGAACTCAGAAATCCGCCTGCCTCTGCCTCCCAAGTGCTGGGATTAAAGGCATGCACTGCCACCACTCCCTGCTTCTTCCAGAGGTCTTAAGTTCAATTCCAAGCAACTACATTATAACTCACAACCATCTGTAATGGGATATGATGCCTTCTTCTAGCATGCAGGTGTACATCCAAACAGAAAACTCAAAATATAATAAATAAATCTTTAAAAAACAAGAAAGAGAAAGAGAGAAAGAAAAGAAAGAAAATAGAGAGCATTAATAAAATTATTTGTGGGCTGGAGAGATGGCTCTGCGGTTAAGAGCACTGACTGTTCTTCTAGAGGTCCTGAGCTCAATTCCCACCAACAACATGGTGGCTCACAACCATCCATAATGAGATCTGGTGCCCTCTTCTGCATACATAATAAATAAATAAATCTTTAAAAAAATGAAATTATTTGTAATGTTCTGTTTTTTTTGTTGTTGTTGTTTTGAGACAGGGTTTCTCTGTGTAGCCCTGGCTGTACTGGAACTCACTCTGTAGACCAGGTTGGCCTGGAACTCAGAAATCCGCCTGCCTCTGCCCATGAAGTGCTGGGATTAAAGGTGTGCACTGCCACCACACAGCTATAAAATTATTCTTAGAATGATAAAATTATATTTTATTTATTTATATTTATTTAAGTGTGATTATGTGTGTGTGTGTGTTTGTGTGTGTGTGTGCTAGTATACCACAGCATGTCTGGAGGTCAGTGGGTGACTTGGGAAAGTTGGTTTTCTCCTTCTATTCTTAGGCCCAAGGAATCAAACTCAGGTCACAGGCAAGTGCTCTTTAGGACTGAGCCATCGTTCTGCCCCCCTCTTATTTATTTATTTATTTATTTATTTATTTATTTATTTATTTCTGCAATGCTGGGAGTTGAACCCAGGTCCTTTCAGTGGTAAACAATCAATCTACTACTTAGCTATAGCTATGGCTCCATGGAACATATTTTGTAATAGTTCGTATGTATCAAATATGAAAATAAAACATAAAAATATTTTAAAGTGGGCTGGAGAGATAGCTCAGAGGTTCGGAGCACTAGCTCTTCTTCTACAAGTCCTGAGTTCAAATCCCAGCAACCACATGGTGGCTCATGACCATCTATAATGAGATTTGGTGCCCTTTTCTGGCCTGCAGGCATACATGCAGGCAGAACACTGTGTACATGATAGATAAATAAATCAAAAAAAATTTTTTTTCGAGACAGGGTTTCTCTGTGTAGCTCTGGCTGTCCTGGAACTCACTCTGTAGACCAAGCTGGCCTCGAATTCAGAAATCTGCCTGCCTTTAATTTATTGGGGGCTGGTGAGATGGCTCAGCGGGTAAGAGCACCCGACTGCTCTTCCGAAGGTGATAAGTTCAAATTCCAGCAACCACATGGTGGCTCATAACTATCCATAATGAGATCTGGCTCCCTCTTCTGGTGTGTCTGAAGACAGCTACAGTGTACTTAGATATAGTAATAATTAAATCTTTAGATTGGAGCAACTGGAGCGAGCGGGGCCGACCAGCGCATAACCACCAGTACAGCAAATAAGTAAGTAAATAAATAAATCTTTAAACCATATTTTTATTTATTTTTTTTGTTAAAACATATTTTTAGAGCCGGGCGTGGTGGCGCACGCCTTTAATCCCAGCACTAGGGAGGCAGAGGCAGGCAGATTTCTGAGTTCGAGGCCAGCCTGGTCTACAAAGTGAGTTCCAGGGCACACAGAGAAACCCTGTCTCGAAAAACCAAAAACCAAAAAAACCCCCATATTTTTAAAGTTCTAAAATGTGTTTATTTTATGTGTACGAATTTTTCTCTGCATGAATGTCTGTGTTCCCCACATGTGTCTCCAGTACCTGAGTACACCTGAAGAGGGCAGCAGATCTCCTGAAATGAGTTAAAGATGATTGTGTATTACCATGTAGGTTCTGGAAACTCAACTCCACATCTCTGGAGAGCAGTAAGTGTTCTTAACTGTGGAGCCACCTTTCGGCTGTATTTTTAAAGTTTTAAAAGTTGTATTATCGGGGGCTGGTGAGATGGCTCAGTGGTTAAGAGCACCGACTGCTCTTCCAGAGGTCCTGAGTTCAAATCCCAGCAACCACATGGTGGCTCACAACCATCCGTAACGAAATCTGATGCTCTCTTCTGGAGTGTCTGAAGACACACTATAGTGTACTTACATAAATAAATAAATAAATAAATAAATAAATAAATAAATATTTTTTAAAAAAAGTTGTATTATCCCTGGGTGGTGGTGGTGGTGGTGGTGGTGGTGGTGGTGCATGCCTTTAATCCCAGCACTCAGGAGACAGGGCAGGCAGATTTGAGTTTAACACCAGTCTGGTCTACAGACTGAGTTCCAGGGCAGCCATGGTTACATAGAGAAACTCTGTTTTGAAAAAATTTTATATTATCAATCAATCAATCGTGTGTATTTGTTCATGTGTGCTCATGTGGTCCACATGTAGAAGTTAAAGAACAACTTTCCTGGGTCCCCAGGATTGAGCTCAGTCAGACTTGGTGATAAGTGCTTTTATCTGCTAAGGGATTGCTCCTGTCCCGATGACTACATTTTTTTTTTTTCGAGATAGGGTTTCTCTGTATAGCCCTGGCTGTCCTGGAACTCACTTTGTAGACCAGGCTGGCATTGAACTCAGAAATCTGCCTGCCTCTGCCTCCCAAGTGCTGGGATTAAAGGCATGTGCCACCACCGCCTGGCCGATGACTACATTTTTTTTTAAAGTCCAGCCAGGGCTACACACCAATCTCTTTTTTTTTCCCCCTTGTTCCGATCAACCCCGCTCGCTCTGCTCGACCAGCCCCATGACTACATTTTTAAGGTATACTTATTTGATTTTCTCTATTTTCTCTCCATTGCACTGGTGTGTGCAGTGCCACCAGAGGTCAGAAGAGGGCACCAAATCTCCTGGAACTAGAGTTATAGGTGGTGGTGAGTAGCCATGTGGGTTCTGGGAACAGAACCTAGGTTCCCCGAAAGTGATGAACCAACTTGACTCCATCTTGGACTTAAAAGCCATCTTATAGTAATGACAAACTAGGCCCACTCCTGTTTATAATTAAACATGTTTCTCTCTCTCTCTCTCTTTTTTTAAAGATTTATTTATTTATTTAATGTATACGAGTACACTGTATCTGTCTTTAGGCATACCAGAAGAGAGCATCAGATCCCATTACAGATGGTTGTGAGCCACCATGTGGTTGCTGGGAATTGAACTCAGGATCTCTGGAAGAGCAGTCGGTGCTCTTAACTGCTGAGCTATCTCTCCAGCCCCTAAACATCTGTTTTTTTCAAGGATTGGACTATGCCTGACCTGTAATCTTAACTACAAATGGTTCTGTACTGCCTGTTCTGTCCCAGAAAATGGCAGCCAAGTCTTTTGCTTCAGGAAGTTGTAATAACAATCTTGCAATCCTTCCTTTGGTTCAAAAAGTTATGGCAACCTTGTATGACCACCTTGTAATTATGTCTGTGTTTCAGAAGGGCGATAAGACTAAGGTGCCATGCTTATGTTCTCCTCCTGTAACCCTGCCTATTTCCCCACCAACCCCCCCCATTGGAAACCCCCACCCGAGAGCTTTAAAAACCTTGTCTTCCTCACATCCAAGGCTGACCTCTTGAACCCCACTTTTAAGCTTGCTTTACTTAATTTGGCCATGATGATTTGGGTCAGTGGTCTTTCTCCTCCAATCTTTGGAGTTAACACAGGAGCGCGAGATACTCATAACTGTTGAGCAACCTTTCTAGCCCCACCCAGCTCTGGTTTTATTTTGTGTGTGGATGTGTGGTACAGAATCAGGAGGTGAGCACTGGTTGCCTCCCTCACAATCTCATCGTTAAAAAAGACTTCTTTTATATGTATGGCTGTGTATGTAATACATATATACATGTGCACATACATACCCATACATAAATAAACCTACATACACAAATAAACCATACATGCATCTATACATACCCATAACTACATAAACCATTCATATTTACATATATATCCACACATATATAAACATACATACATAAACCATGATATACATACATAAATATACAGAATGCTTGGTTCTGTGGAGGTCAGAAGAGAGCCTCAGATACCCTGGAATCATACATGGCTGTGTGTCACTATGTGAGTGCACTTGAGTCCCCTACTTGAGCAGCATGTGCTTTTTTTTTTTTTTTTTTTTTTTTTTTTTTTTTTTTTTGATTTTTCGAGACAGGGTTTCTCTGTATAGCCCCGGCTGTCCTGGAACTCACTCTGTAGACCAGGCTGGCCTCGAACTCAGAAATCCACCTGCCTCTGCCTCCCGAGTGCTGGGATTAAAGGCGTGCTCCACCACGCCCGGCCCGCAGCATGTGCTCTTAATGGTTAAGCCATCTATATGTCTCTAGTCTCTCTCTCTCTCTCTCTCTCTCTCTGAGACAGGGTCTCTCACTGTGCCTGGAGCACATCAGTTAAATCAGGATGGCTGGCTAGCCAGCTGGAGGAATCCGATTTTTGCCTTCTCCGAACTGGGATTACAGGCAACATCGAGCTGTTTTTTAACCTGGGTATTGGAGATCTGAACTCAGCTCATCACCCAATGTGGGGGAGGCCTTTACCTTCTGAGGGATCTCTCCAGCCCTGCACTCCCCTTTTGTTGTTGTTTGTTTTGAAACAATATCTCACTGTGTAGCACTGGATGGCCTGGAACTTCCACGGATCTGCCTGAGATTAAAGGTATGTACTGGATTCAATACTTTTTTTTCTTGTTTTTTTTTTTTTTTTTTTTTTTTCTGAGACAGGGTTTCTTTGTATAGCCCTGGCTGTCCTGGGACTCACTTTGTAGACCAGGCTGGCCTCCAACTCAGAGATCTGCCTGCCTCTGCCTCCCTAGTGCTGGGATTAAAGGCATGTGCCACCAAGCCCGTCAGATTCAATACTTTTAAAGAAAACAGGGAACTTTTTTTTCTTGACATTTCTTCTTTCTTTCTTTCTTTCTTTCTTTCTTTCTTTCTTTCTTTCTTTCTTTCTTTTTTTCGGTTTTTCGAGACAGGGTTTCTCTGTATAGCCCTGGCTGTCAACTCACTTTGTAGACCAGGCTGGCCTCGAACTCAGAAATCTGCCTGCCTCTGCCTCACAAGTGCTGGGATTAAAGGCGTGTGCCACCACCCCCGCCCCCCCTTTTTTTTTTTGAGACAGGGTTTCTCTGTGTAGCCCTGGCTGTCCTAGAACTCACTCTGTAGACCAGGCTGTTTTCTTTCTTTCTTTTCTTTTCTTTTCTTTTTTAAAGATTTATGTATTTATTTTATGTATGTGAGTACACTATCCCTATCTTCAGACACAGGAGAAGAGGGCATCTGATCCCATTACAGATGGTTGTGAGCCACCACGTGGTTACTGGGGATCGAACTCAGGACCTCTGGATGAGCAGTCAGTGCTCTTAGCCACTGAGCCCTCTCTCCAGCTCATGACATATTTCTTTGGGTCTACACTTCTAACCCTAACTACAATCTTTTCCTCCTATCTTTATTAACAAAATTCATAGTCATGACATTTTGCTATTCTGAAGATGTAGTAATTTCCCAGCCAAGGTTCTTTGACAGGACGTTTTACTCCTCTACAAATCAGTTTTCTTTTCTTTCTTTTTTTTTTCTTGTAGACGCTGGCCTGGAACCTGTGGCGATCCTCCTACCTCAGCCTCCGAGTGCTGGGATTCCAGGCGTGCACTATTATGCCTGGCTTCCATCTTTCGTCTTCTAAACCCGGAGACGTATTTCTGGAGCTAATAAAGCACCTAGAGAGTGAGGACTCTGAACTTACTGCCGTCCCAGACGCTCCAGGTGGGTAGGCGGGCTTCGGAGCGCGGTGGGCGGGGCTCACCCTTAGGCCCCTCCCACGCCTCGTCGCCTACCTTTGGCGCCAAATTTCCCAGCTCCTCTCGCGGAGCGGAGTCCCCGGTCTCGCGAGAAGCGTCATTGGCGTGCTTGGCGGCGGCCGCTGTTTGGGGTGAGGTGAGACTGGTTTCTGTGAGCGCAGCTTGTGGAAGTGGAGCCCGCGCTGCAAGGCTGGCTAGGGGCGCAGGAGATGGGGGAGTCTCACCCAGGAGCCCAGCGGAAGCGGGGCTGAGGAGGACCGGGCGGAGCGGGTGGGAGGCGCCCGCGGGGCCGGAGGCTGGCGGGCCTGCGCCGCGCGCCCCGAGCTAGCTGAGAGGGAGGCGCGGGAGAGGCGGGATCCCTAGGGCTGGCGCCGACGGTGGGACGCGAGTTAGGATGGTGGGGCTTCCTCCAGGGTGAGGAGCCCCTGTTTTGACAACTAGGAAAAAGTGGTAGGTTGGAAAACAGGTCCGGGGAGGACTTGTGGATCGGATGTTGAATTTGTCACGCACACTGCTCTGGGGGTTTGAGGACCAGGACGGGGAAAGAGACCACAACCCGTTAGTGTTCTAGAACACGTGTGACAGGAGAGAAGGAAGGGCAGTGAACATCTGATTCTTTACAAACACTGAGAGAAACCAGTTTACTTGATAAGCCCCACCTCGTGCTTTTCTGGTGATTTGCTGGTTATTGTAGGTTTTTTTTTTTTTTTTTT
>LR753094.1:17081-34930 GCA_902729485.2 Mus minutoides
CAGCCAGGGCTACACAGAGAAACTCTGTCTCGGAAAAAACAACAACAACAAAAAATAGTGTGTATTTGAGCTGGGCGTGGTGGCGCACACCTTTAATCCCAGCACTTGGGAGGCAGAGGCAGGTGGATCTCTGAGTTCAAAAGCCTGGTCTACATAGTGAGTTCCAGGACAGCCAGAGCTACACAGAGAAACCCTGTCTAAAAAAAAAAAAAAAAAAACTAAACTAAACAAACAAAAAAAGAGGGTATATCTTGGGGGACATGTACACTTGAGGCCAGATGTCCAAGCCCTGAAGCAGTAGTTAGTTATAGGTATTAGTGAGCTACCCAAGTGTGGTGCAGGCAACTGAACTCGGTCCTCTACAAAAGCAATTTATGTTCTTAAGCACCCCCAGCCATATTTCCAGCCCCAGATTTTTATTTGTAATTAAAGATAGTGGTTCTCATTGTAGCCCAAGCTGGTCTGGGGTTGGCCCAGCCACATAGCTGAAGATAACAAATTTCTGATCCTCTTGTCTCTTCCTGGGGGCTGGGATTACAAGTCCATGCACTGCCCCCGCCCTAAGGTAGTTTATGGGGTACTAGGAATTGAACTCAGGGCTTTGTGGATTCCACTATGTTCCCTGTGTATATAGAGAAGGACTTTTGCCGCAACTGGCCTCCTGGTTCCTGCTTAGCCTTTTTTTTTTTTTTTAAAGATTTATTTATTATATGTAAGTACACTATAGCTGTCTTTAGATGCACCAGAACAGGGCGTCATTACAGATGGTTGTGAACCACCATGTGGCTGCTGGGATTTGAACTCAGGACCTTCTGAAGAGCAGTCAGTGCTCTTGCTGCTGAGCCATCTTGCCAGCCCCCTACTTTAGCCTCTTGAGTGTTAGGACTACAGTGTATATAACTGTTCTTGGCTTGAACTTCTTGGCTGGAGAAATGGCTCAGCAGTTAAGAACACTGTCTGTTCTTCTGAAGGTCCTGAGTTCAAATTCCAGCAACCACATGGTTGTTCACAACCATCTGTAATGAGATCTGACGCTCTGTTCTGGTACATCTGAAGACAGCTATAGTGTACTTATAAATAAATCTTAAAAAAAAATTCTTAAATTCCTTTCCTTAGCAAATATCTTTTGGGAACCTGTTGTGTATCAGGTTTTGGGACATAGTGGTAAAACAACAGAGGCCTGCCAGATTTTTCCTAAGGGAGCCGCAATCAATATAGGAGTCTAACATTAAATAAATAAAGCCTAATTGAAAAATGATGATTCCTATAGAACATCTGCATGGTGCTGTTAATTCTTTAAGATTAATTATTTTATTTATGAGTACACTGTAGCTGTCTTCAGACACAACAGAAGAGGGCATCAGATCCCATTACAGGTGGTTGTGAGCCACCATGTGGTTGCTGGGAATTGAACTAAGGGCCTCTGAAAGAGCAGCCAGAGCTCTTAACCGCTGAGCTGTTAATTCTTCTTCTTTTTTTTTTTTTTTTTTTTTTTTTGGTTTTTCGAGACAGGGTTTCTCTGTATAGCCCTGGCTGTCCTGGAACTCACTCTGTAGACCAGGCTGGCCTCGAACTCAGAAATCCTCTTGCCTCTGCCTCCTGATTAAAGGCGTGTGCCACTACACCTGGCATGAGAGAACTTCTGAAAGCTGCTTTTAGGCTTCCACATGTACACATGTAACACACAGTGTTATTACTCAATTTAGGGACATTTGAATGGCCTCTTTTCTTGAAGGGTTTCAGGCTGGCCTTGGAATCTGTGTAATTAGGATGAACTCTGTTCCTCCTGCTTCTACCTTTGTGTTGGGATTGCAGGTTGTATAACTTGGTTGAGATAGGTTTTCCTGATGGTTAAAATTGGAGAAAAATTAGAAATCAAGGAAGAGCTTTCAAAATGCATGTAATGGGAATAGAAGCAGGAGGATCAGGAGTTGGAGGCCAGTTTGGCATATAGATTCTTTCAAAAAAAAATTTTTTTTTTTTGATTCTTTCAAAATATTAAGAGTAGGGCTTGGTGGATGTAAGGAATTTACTGCTCTTGAACAGGACCTGGGTTCTGTTCTTATCACTTACACCACCTCTCAAGACTACTTGTAACTCTAGTTTCTAGAAAATACAACACCCTTTTGCTTCTTTGAACATATACACATGCATACTGTACATATACACAGACAAACACACAGGTAAAATTATCTTTGCCAGGTGGTGGTGGTGCAAGGCTTTAGTCCTAGAACTAGGGAGACAAAGATAAGCAGATTTCACACAAAAAAAAGCAGATTTCTGAGTTTGAGGCCAACCTGGTCTATAGAACAAGTTCTGGGCCATTCGGCAAGACACAGAAACCCTGTTTTGGGGGGAAAACAACAACAAAAACAACTTTGTATTTTTATTTTCCTGGTTTCTCTTTTTTTTTGTTGGTTTTTTGTTTTTTGTTTTTCTTTTGAGACTGGGTTTCTCTATAGCTCTGGATGTCCTGGAACTCACTTTGTAGACCAGGCTGGCCTCGAACTCAGAAATCCACCTGCCTCTGCCTCTTGAGTGCTGGGATTAAAGGCATGCGCCACCATGCCTGGCACTCTGGTTTCCTTTTAAATGCTGGGATTACAGGTGCCACTATGCCTGGCAAAAATTATATTAAGATCTGTGTATTTTAAAGCCTATTTCTCCATACTGAAATTTTTTTTTTTCTCTTTTTGAGGCCATGTCTATCTGTCCTGAACCTTGCCATATAGACTATACTGCCTCAGCTGAGAGATCTGTCTGCCTCTGCCTTTTGAATGCTAGGATTAACATGTCCATCACATCCAGCTACATTGGATTTCTTTTCTTTTCTTTTTTTTTTTTTTGAGACAGGATTTCTCTGTAGCCCTGGCTGTCCTGGAACTCACTTTGTAGACCAGGCTGGCCTCGAACTCAGAAATCCACCTGCCTCTGCCTCCCAAGTGCTGGGATTAAAGGTGTGTGCCACCACGCCCGGCTACATTGGATTTCTTTTTTTTTTTTTTATATTTATTTATTTATTTATTTTTAATGTATATGAGTACACTGTAGCTGTCTTCAGACACACCAGAAGGGGTCATCAGACCCCATTTATTACAGATGGTTGTGAGCCACCATGTGGTTGCTGGGAATTGAACTCAGGACCTCTGGAAGAGCAATCAGTGCTCTTAACCACTGAGCCATCTCTCCAGTTCCCTACATTGGATTTCTTTTTTTTTTTTTTTTTAAAGATTTATTTTATTTATTATATGTAGCTGTCTTCAGACACTCCAGAAGAGGGAGCCAGATCGGATGGTTGTGAGCCACCATGTGGTTGCTGGGATTTGAACTTATCACCTTCGGAAGAGCAGTCGGGTGCTCTTACCCGCTGAGCCATCTCACCAGCCCCCTACATTGGATTTCTTAATCTGAATTTTAGCATGATATCAGCTTTACATTTTCAAAAGTTTAGCTAGCTGTAGTGAGAATTCATTGGAAGAGGCAAAAATGAGTGGAAATAATGGTGTTCTTGAAACAAGTGTTGTGAAGTGGCTATAGAGATAAGGACAAATATTAAAGGAATATTTAGGAAATTAAAAGGATGCGTTATGTTGAATATAGGGAGGAAGTGTCATAGATGACTAGTCTTTAACTTGAACAGCTTGATGGGTGTCACTCACTGAATTGAGGGCATTTAGAAATTCAATTTTATAGCCAGGTAGTGGTGGTGGCAGTAGCACACACCTTTGATCTCAGTTCTCAGGGGACAGAGGTAGACTGATCTGTGAATTTGAGGCCAGCCTGGTTGGTCTACAGATCAAGTTCCAGGACAGACAGACAGGGCTACACAGAGGAACCTTGTCTCTAACTGCCCCCTCCCATCCCACTCCCTTACAGTCCACCAGAAAAGAATTTAGTTTTCTCTATGAGATAATTAATGCTGATGAGACATTTGAAAGCTGCAGAATGGACAGTAGGGATCTGCAATCCCAATATATGGTCTAAGTTGGAAGAATCAAAACTAATCTGGGGGCTGGAGAGATGGTTCAGTGGTTAAGAGCACTGGCTTAACCTCTTAACAGAGGACCTGGGTTTGATTCCCACCCATAAGTTTCTCTGTAACTTGAATTCCAGTGGTGTAATGTCTTCTGGTCTTCACAGGCACCGTATGCGTGCGGTACATAGACTACATGTACGCAAAATGCCCATGTAGATATTTAGTGGTAGGGTTTACATTACAACTCAGTTCTTTTGTTTGTTTGTGTTTGTTTTTGTTTTCGAGACAGGGTTTCTCTGTGTAGCCCTGGCTGTCCTGGAACTCCCTTTGTAGACCAAGTTGACCTCAAACTCAGAAATCCACCTGCCTCTGGCTCCCAAGTGCTGGAATTAAAGGCGTGCACCACCATGCCCAGCACAACTCAGTTCTGATGAGTCATTTTCCTTCATACTTAATATCTTCTCTACTTTTTAAAGATGTATGAATTTGAAATCTGGTTTAAGTGCTTGTAACACGGTTTTCACTGTTGGAACTAGATTGTGTGATAGGAAGACTGTTTTGGCTAATTAAAAATAACTTTTCTTTTTTCCTCCTGGAGGAAAAGATGTTAGAGCAAGAAGAAAATGGCTTGTTTGAAATACCAGATTATGAACATGTAGAGGATGAAACTTTTCCTCCCTTCCCACCTCCGGCCTCTCCAGAGAGAGATCCTGCAGAAGCTGAACCTGATGAAGGTCTGTATCAAGAACATCACAACAGTTTCCTTTCATTTGTTTGTTGTTATGTTTTTGTTTTTAGCAGGATTTTTTCATATAGTTCAATCTGTCCTGTAGACTCTGGAGATCCAGCTGCCTCTGCCTCCCAAGTACTAGGATTAAAGGTGTGAGCCACCAAGCTTCGTTGTTATTTATTTTTTTATTTTATTTTATTTTTAAGGTTTGTTTTTGGTTTGTCTATTTTATGAGTGCACTGTAGCTGTCTTTAGACACACCAGAAGAGGGCATCAGATCCCATTACAGATGGTTGTGAGCCACCATGTGGTTGTTAGGAATTGAACTCAGGACTTCTGGAAGAGCAGTCAGTGCTCTTTACCGCCGAGCCATTTTTCTGGCCCTGTTTATTGTTGTTGTTTTATTTTTATATATGTGAGTACACTGTCATTGTCTTTAGACACACCAGGAGCAGACTTCACATCCCATTATTGATGATTGTGAGCCACCATGTGGGTGCTGGGAGTTGAACTAAGGGCCTCTGGAAGAGCAGCCAGAGCTCTTAATCGCTAAGCCATATCTCCAGCCCTGTATGTTAGTTTTTAAGACAAGAGCTCACAGTGTATCCCAGGCTAGCCTTGCTCTGGCAATCCTACTGTAGCCTGCTGAAATATCCCACATAGTTATACATAGTTATGTGTCAGATTAGCATAGAAATGATAGATTTTGCAAATAAGGCTTTAATTTAAAAAGTACTGGCTGGGTTGTGGTGGCACATTCCTTTTTCTTTTTTTTTTTTTTCTTTTTCTTTTTCCTTGTTCCGGTCAACCCCGCTCACTCCGGTCGGCCCGCTTGCTCCCGGCCCCCCCTGTTCGGCCCCTCTCACTCTGTTCGGCCCCACTCGCTCCGGCTGGCCCTGCTCGCCCTGCTCACTCCAGTCGGTCTCTCTAGTCCAAGGATTTGTTTATTATTACTTTTTTTTTTTTTTTTTTAAAGAATTATTTTACTTATTATATGTAAGTACACTGTTGCTGTCTTCAGACACTCCAGAAGAGGGCGCCAGATCTCGTTACGGATGGTTGTGAGCCACCATGTGGATGCTGGGATTTGAACTTATCACCTTCGGAAGAGCAGTCCGGTGCTCTTACCCGCTGAGCCATCTCACCAGCCCTATTATTATTCTTCATAAGTACGCTGTAGCTGACTTCAGACCCACCAGAGGAGGGCATCACATCTCTTTACGGGTGGTTGTAAGCCACCATGTGGTTGCTGGGATTTGAACTCATCATCTTCGGAAGAGCATATGGGTGCTCTTACCTGCCGAGCCATCTCACCAGCCCCACATTCCTTTTTCAATTCCAGCACTTGGGAGGCAGAGGCAGGAGGATCTCAGTGAGTTTGAGGCCAGCCTGGTCTACAGAGCAAGTTACAGGATAGCCAAAGCTACAGTGTGTGCATATGAAGATCAGACTATAATTTTTTCTTTGTTTTTTTTTTTTGTTTGTTTGTTTGTTTTGAGACAGTTTCTCTGTATAGCCCTGGCTATCCTGGAATTGTCTCTGTAGACCAGGCTGGCCTTGAACTCAGAAATCCACTTGGCTCCACAGGACAATTTTTTTGTTTGTTTGTTGTTTTGCTTTTTGTTTTTTTTCCGAGACAGGGTTTCTCTGTGTAGCCCTAGCCACAGAGAGTGTCTTGGAACTCACTCCTTAGACCAGGCTGGCCTTGAACTCAGAAATCCATCTGCCTCTGCCTCCCAAGTGCTGGGATTAAAGGCGTGCGCCACCACTGCCCAGCTCACAGGACAATTTTTAAGTAAAAAATTTTGCTCTGTTTACTAGGATCAGGAAGTGGAGTACGTGTTCCGCCAAAGAGAACAGTTAAAAGGAATCTACCTAAGCTAGACGCTATGAGGTACGGGCATTTACTTTGATACATTTATAGATTTCTACAGTGTTTTTCTCCTACTATTATAGTCTTTGGTGGGTGATTTAAAGATCAGATAGAGTTCTGTAAAGATTTTTTTTTTCTTCTTTAAACATTTTCTTCTTTTTAGTGATTGTATTTATTTTATGTATGTGAGTACACTGTATCTAAACACACCAGAGCATCAGATCCCATTTCAGGTGGTTGTGAGCCACCATGTGTTTGCTGGGACTTGAACTTAGGACCTTTGCTCTTAACTGCTGAGCCATCTTTGCAGCCCCATAAGATTGATTTATGTATTCATTTTATGTATATGAGTACACCATTGCTCTCTTCAGACACACCAGGAGAGGGCATCAGATCCCATTACAGGTAATTGTGCCACTGATTGTGAGCCACTGTGTGGTTGCTGGGAATTGAACTCAGGACCTCTGGAAGAGCAGTCAGTACTCTTAACCACTGAGCCATCTCTCCAGCTCCTTTTCTTTTCTAATTCAGGAGGAAATTTTTTTTTCATGGTCTTGGTTTTAATATGGCTAGAAATTCAAAATATATTTCTCTTCACAGATTGACTTCAGAGAGAGGGCTTCCAGCCTTAAGGCATGTGTTTGATAAGACGAAATTCAAGGGGAAGGGTCATGAGGTAAGAAATGTCTGATTGATCTTTTATTTCTTAGCAGTGGGCATTGATTGAATCAGGGAAAGTGCTAGAATCCATGCTAAACAATACTACTGAAGTACATCCTAGTCCTGGTTTATTTTAGACTTTTATTTATTAAAAAAATTTTTGAGACAAAGTAGCACTATGCAACTCTGGCTAGCTGTGTCTTAATAAGAATGCCATATATTTAAATGCTTGTCCTCAGGGAATAGCAATATTAGAAAGGATTAGAAGGGTTAGGGGGGTGTGGCCTTCTTAGAAGAAGTGTTTCACTGGGGTGAAGCTTTGAAGTTTCAAAAGCCCATGCCAGGCCCAGTCTTGTTCTCTCTCTACCTATGGATCAGACTATAGCTCTCAGCTATTGCTCCAGTGCATGCCACCATGCTCCCCACCATGATGATAATGGAGTATAAGCCTTTGAAACTTACTTAGATACACCCTCATCCCCAGCCCACACACTCTTAAATGATTTCTTTGGTAAGAGTTACCTTTATCTTGGTCATGATTTCTTTTCACAGCAGTAGAACAGTGACCAATATTCTAGCCCTGAACTCAGAGATCTGCCTTTGTCTACTTCCCAAGTGGTGGGATTAAAGGCTTGTATCATCATACCTGTCTTATTTTAGAGCTTTTCTTTTTTGTTTTTACATCTGTTATATATGTAACAGATATGCAGCTTGGTTTTCATGTGGGTCCCAAACAGCTGGAGCAGGGGCTATCCCAAAATCTGTTTCCTGTACATAGGATATGTTCTAGCTGGACTGCTTTGTCTGGCCTCAGTGGGAGAGGAAGCTCCTAGCTTTGCAGAGACTTGAAGTGCTAGGATGGGGATACCTATGCGGAGGAGAGGAGAGATGGGGGATACCTATGGCCTCAAAGGAGAGGAGGGCTGGAGGAAGGATTGGGAGGGGGGTGAAGAATCTCTGAGTATATCACAGAGTATATATATATATATACACACACATACACACTGCTGTTAATCATCACGTCTAGAGAGATAATAGCTTCAGTGAAATAGAAAGGGTACTTGGAAGATTTTTTTTTTTTTTTTTTTTTTTTGGTTTGTCGAGACAGGGTTTCTCTGTATAGCCCTGGCTGTCCTGGAACTCACTTTGTAGACCAGGCTGGCCTCGAACTCAGAAATCCGCCTGCCTCTACCTCCCGAGTGCTGGGATTAAAGGCGTGCGCCACCACGCCCAGCTTTGGAAGAATTAAGAGAACATCTTGTATAGTTTCATTTTTTTTTTGCCACTATATTTAATTAACATGGCTTTAGGAAAATTACGCCTGAGTCTCTCAGCCCAACTTTATACCCTAAAAGTCTATCGCAATAACATTTACTTTGCTTTTTCTTAAGGAGTCTTTTATTATTTATTTATTTATTTATTTATTTATTTATTTATTTTATTTTATTTTCTCAAGACAGGGTTTCTCCATGCTTCTCTGGCTATCCTAAAACTTTATAGACAAAGCTGGATTCAAACTCAGTGATCCACTTGCCTCTGCCCCCTAAGTGCTGGGATTAAAGTCTGGTGCACCACCACCACCTTAATAGGTCATTTTAAGGTTCATGAGAATTAACACTGCTTCTATTGATTATATGTGTCTCTAAGATATGGCATAATGCCTAGTTCTATTCTTATTTATTTTAATTTTGAACTTAAAATTAATTCTATGTATTTGTGGGTATATGTGTATGGGTTCAGGTGCTTTCAAAGGCCCAGTGAAGAAAGTGTTTGATTTCTTGGAGTTAGAATTAGCATTTTTCGATGTCTGGTGTGGGTGCTAGAAACTGAGTTCAGTCCTCTGGAAGAGCAGTATGTATTCTTCCTCATTTTTTGTTTGTTTGTTTTGGTTTTGAGCTGGGGTTTTTTTTGTAGACCAGGCAGGCCTCGAACTCCCAGAAATCTGCTTGCCTCTGCCTGCCTCCTGAGTGCTGGGAATAAAGGTATGCGCCATGTCTAGTCAAGGTTAAATTATAGTACCAGCTAAAGTGTGAGTGTTGACTTTGTCAGGTACTTCTCTTGTTTTAACTCTCATGATACTGTGAATATGTATTGTTTTATACTTGAAATAGGCACAGAGAAGGCTAAGCAATTTGTATTTAAATCTTTTCTGTTCCAGAGTCTGTGCTTTTTTGTTTGTTTTTTGTTTTTTTTGTTTTGTTTTTCAAGACAGGGTTTCTCTGTATAGCCCTGGCTGTCCTGGACTCACTTTTGTAGACCAGGCTGGCCTAGAACTCAGAAATCCGCCTGCCTCTGCCTCCCAACTGCTGGGATTAAAGGCGTGTGCCACCATGCTCGGCTCCAGTATCTGTTTTATTCTTGGAGTTTTGAAATATATTTCTGAATTCTCAAAGCTTTATTTTGTCTTGTATTTAGGAAACTGTCAGAGTACTCTGTGATTCCTGAAAGATACTTTGACATCTTTTATTAAAGTTTATTGGTGGTTTTACTGTACACTTCTGAAAAGATGCCCATAGGATTCTTTTAAAACTTTGTTCTAGCCAGGCGTAATGGCACAGGCCTTTAATCCCAGCACTCGGGAGGCAGAGGCAGGTGGATTTCTGAGTTCAAGGCCAGCCTGGTCTACAAAGTGAGTTCCAGGACAGCCAGGGCTATACAGAGAAACCTTGTCTCGAAAAAAAACAAATACAAAAAACAAAAAAACCCACTTTATTCTATTTTTGTACTGCTATTTTCCCTCAATGTGTGTGTGTTTATGTGTAGCTGTGCATGTGTATGTGGTTGCCAGAGGTCAACCTCAGGCGTGCTTCCTCAGGCACTCTCCAGTGGGCCTCAGGATCAGCCTTTCTTTGTTTCCTTAGCACTAAAATTACAAGGTCTGCCACTGTCTTAGTTAGGGTTTTCTGTGGTTGTAATGAAGCTCCATGATCAAAAGCAAGCTGGGGAGGAAAGCATTTATTTTACTTATCACTGACAGGAACCCAGAGGCAGGAGCTGATGCCAAGGCCATGGAGGAGTGCTGCTTACTGGATTGCTCTCCATGGCTTTCTCAACGTTTGTTTGTTTGTTTTTACAATACTAAGGACCACCTGCCTAGAAATGACTCCACCCTCGATAGATTGCCCTCCTACATCAATCAGGGCTGCCTATACTGAGGCATTTTCTCAATTCAGGCTCCCTCCTCTCCAGGGACTCTAGCCTGTGTTGAGTTGACATAAAACTAGCCAGCACAGCTACTATGCCTGTGAGGTTTTTGTTTGTTTTGTTTTGTTTTTAATGTGGGGCTAGGGATTGTACTCTGGTTCTCAGGCTTAGTCCCCAGCACAACTGTCTTCCTTGCACTGTAGTGTTATTTCCCTCTCTAATTTCTAAAAATCTGAGTCTAAATCTGAGTCTAAATCAATCTGTATCCGTACTCTTTCCCCCAATGCTTTCTGAGATTATGGTCTTCCAAGCCTTTTTCTGTTTCTTTCTGAAAGTTTCTTAGCCTTATATATATGACAGCAGTGACTTTGGCATTGCCTTTAAATGCTAAAATCTGCTGACGTGGTCAGCTGTGAGATTGAGTCTTCTGTTCAGCATTTTTATTTTTATGTGTCAGGCTGAAGACTTGAAAACGCTAATCAGACACATGGAGCACTGGGCACATAGGCTATTCCCCAAACTGCAATTTGAAGATTTTATTGACAGAGTTGAAAACCTAGGAAATAAAAAGGAGGTTCAGGTAAGTGTGATTATCGTGAATGTCATTCACAGGGCTAAGTAGTACAAGGATGGGTTTAGTTGAGGCTGAATTGCTGTTTAGGAGTCTTCCTTTTGAAATCTGTCTCATTAAGACAGGATCATTAATAGTCATTATTTGAAGTACAGCTCTTTCAGATATGAATAAATGATTTTTCCCTTCCCAACTTACTGATAAAAATGGAAAAAATGTCTTTTTTTCAGACCTGTTTAAAACGAATTCGACTTGATCTGCCTATTGTGCATGAAGACTTTATTAACAATAATGGTAATTATAAGTTTATTTACCTTATTACAACATAGCTTTTAGAAATGGGTCTAGCTTGAGTAGGCAGTATTATGTATACAACTGAGACCTTAACCTAATATTTATGTAATTACGGTGTAGTTAACAAATAGTTAAATCAAGCCAGGCGTGGTGGCGCATGCCTTTAATCCTAGCACTTGGGAGGCAGAGGCTGGTGGATTTCTGAGTTCGAGGCCAGCCTGGTCTACAAAGGGAGTTCCAGGACAGCCAGGGCTACACAGAGAAACCCTGTCTCGAACCTCCTCCCCCATCCCCCCCCCAAAAAAAAAGAGAAAACAAACAAATAGTTAAATCTACAGCAGGGTGTGGTGGTGCACGCCTTTAATCCCAGCACTTGGGAGGCAGAGGCAGGCGGATTTCTGAGTTTGAGGCCAGCCTGGTCTACAAAGTGAGTCCAGGACAGCCAGGGTACACAGAGAAACCCTGTCTCGAAAAACAAAAACAACAACAGCAACAAAAAAAAAAAACCCAAAAATCCAAATACTTAAATCTAGAGTTCAGTAAGTCTACAATGTAGTTGTGTTTTGTGAGTGAGTGAGTGTGTGTGTGTGTGTGTGTGTGTGTGTGTGTGTGTGTGTGTGTGTATAGTGCGCTTGTATTTGTTAATGTGGGTATAGACAGCAGAGGACAACCTTCTATAACCTTTCACCTTGTCAGTCTCAGGGATTAGTCTCATGTCATCAGGCTTGGCAGCAAGTACCTTTGTTTACTGAGACATCTCAGCTCAGTTATATTTATATTTGATACTAGTTTCTATTTTAGCATTGTAGTTAGCATATAGAAGAATGTGTTTCAGTATGGTGGTACATGCCTTTAAACTCAGCACTTAAGAGAGAGCAGTAGATGGATCTTTTGAGTTGAAGGCCAACCTGGTACATAATGGGTTCCAGGACAGCCTGTCTCACTTCCTCCTTCTAAAAGATTGTGCTGCTGGAGTGAACGGGGCCGGAGTGAGCAGAAGGGAAGGAGGTTGGAGGAAAGAGTTGAAAAAATAAAAATGAATGTGCTTTACTATGAGATTTTTCATGTGAATATCACTGTACTTTGCTTAAGCCCATGTTACTTTCCTTGACTCCGCCCCTCTTGAAATTTACTTCCTAAAAATATTATAATGGTAGCGGCATAGTGGTACACATGCTTTTAATCCCAGCACTCCAGGGTTGGTGAGATGGCTCAGCTGTTAAGTCCTGAGTTCAATTCCCAGCAACCACATGGTGGCTCACAACCATCTGTAATGGGATCTGATGCCCTCTTCTGGTGTGTCTGAAGACAGATACAGGGTATTCATATACATAAGATAAATAAATAAATCTTTTTAAAAAAAATCCCAGCACTCAGGAAACAGAGGCAGGCAGAGAGTTCTGAATTTGAGGCCAACTTAGTCTATATAAGGAGCTCTAAGGACAGCCAGTGCTATATACTGAGACTCTATCTCATGCATACAATCAAACAAAATATGATTGCAGTATCATTAGACACGTTATAAAAAGTATCTATAAAAAAGGTAAGTTTTAGCCTGGCAGTGGTGGCACACACCTTTAATCCCAGCACATGGGAGGCAGAGGCAGGCGAATTTCTGAGTTTGAGGCCAGCCTGGTCTACAGAGTGAGTTCCAGGACAGCCAGGGCTACATAGAGAAACCTTGTCTTGAAAACAAACAAAAAACCAAAATAAAAGGAAATTTTTAACATCTATATTGTTTGTGTGCTTGTGTGCCATGGCATGTGTGTAGAAATCAGGACAACTTCTGGAGTTAGTTTTTCCATCAAGTAGGTTCCAGGATTGAACAAAGGTTGTGAAGCTTGTTTGAGAACTTACTGACTTCATTTTTACAGTTCTTGTCAGTACAAATCTATATTAAACTAGAGTGTTCATATGTATAGAAACCATTAGAAAACCTGACTCTAAGCCGGGCGTGGTGGCGCATGCCTTTAATCCCAGCACTCGGGAGGCAGAGGCAGGCGGATTTCTGAGTTCGAGGCCAGCCTGTTCTACAAAGTGAGTTCCAGGACAGCCAGGACTATACAGAGAAACCCTGTCTCGAAAAACCAAAAAAAAAAAAAAAAAACCAAAAAAACACCTGACTCTGGGAAATTAGGCAGAATAGTTTGTTGATGAACATTTCCATTTATTTTATTTTTTTATTTTATTTTATTTTAAAAGATTTTATTTTATTTTATTTTATTAAGTACACTGTAGCTGTCTTCAGACACTCCAGAAGAGGGCGCCAGATCTCGTTATGGATGGTTGTGAACCACCATGTGGATGCTGGAATTTGAACTTATCACCTTCGGAAGAACAGTCGGGTGTTCTTACCTGCTGAGCCATCTCACCAGCCCCTCCATTTATTTATTGAACATGTAGACTTGAGCTTTGTGTGATAGATTATAGGTTTTGTTTTCCTACTATTACTTGAGAGGTGGAAGTAGGAGACTCAGAAGTTGAAGGCCATCCTTGAACATAGTGAATTTGAAGCTATATTGGATTATATAAAACCCTGTTTAAAAGAAAATTCTAAAACCAGATCCATGGCTAGACTTTAGGGAGACCTGAGTGACTGTACCTGGTATTGATTGCATTGTTAGTTGTACAGTGCAACCGTAGACAGTCACATACATCAAAACAGATGGTTCCTGCCGACAGAGTCTGTATAGTTGTCAGATTTTCTGTGCGATGGCTCCATACATAAGATTTTAAAAACTTTTTAGACATGTATGTTTATTTATGTGTGCATCTGTATGTTGATATGTGCATGTGTGAGTGCAGTTACCCAGACACTGGAGCTGGGTTTATAAGAAGTTGTGGGCTGCCTATCATGGATGCTGGGAAACAAACTGGTCCTCTGTAAGAGCAGCAAGTGCTCTTAACCACTGAACGGTCTTTCCAGTCCCTTAGTCTTTTTTTTTTTTTTCTTCAAGGCAGGGTTTCTCTGTACAGCCCTGGCTGTCCTCTTAGTAGACCAGGTTGGCCTCGAACTCAGAAATCTGCCCACTTCTGCCTCCCAAGTTTTGGGATTAAAGGCATTCGCCACCACTGCCTGGCCAGTCCCTTATTCTTTTTTTTTTTTTTTTTTTTTTTTTTTTTGGTTTTTTGAGACAGGGTTTCTCTGTGTGGCCCTGGCTGTCCTGGAACTCACTCTGTAGACCAAGCTGGCCTCCAACTCAGAAATCCGCCTGCCTCTGCCTCCCAAGTGCTGGGATTAAAGGCATGTGCCATCACCGCCCGGCTCCTTATTCTTATTTTTAACTAGTAATATATATGGTGAGTCATAATAATAATTGCCAAATCTTATATGATAATAAGACAGAATCTTCTTATTGTTTAAATCAGTGATTCTCAACCTTGCCAATGTTGCAGTTCTTTGACACAGCTCCTCATTGTGATATTGTAGTGGCTCCCAACCATACAGTTATTTTTGTTACTAGTTCATAACCGTATCTTTGCTACTGTTGTGAATCATAATGTAAATATCTGTGTTTGCTGATGATTTTATGCAACCCCTGTGAAAGAATTGTTGGACACTCCCCTCTGATCCATAGGTTGAGAGCCACTGGTTTATTATCAGACCCTAAAACTTAAGAAAATTTTCTACCATAAATAATAACTACATGTTAAGGTATGTACGGTTTTATTAATGATACCATACTTTACGGTCTCGGATATAAGGACCCAATCAACTAAATAAATCGTCGTGAAAAAACTTGACAGATGATAACACGACTTCCGAGTTCCTATTTTCTACTTATTTTTATTCGGACTAAGTTTATAGTGTACAGAGTGAGTTAGACAAATAACATTATCAGTAGTTTGACAGGTGTTGTAATTAGATATTTGAGTGAGGTGCAGTGGACAAAAGTTATATTAACTGGGAAGGAGCTTCATAGAGAAGGTATTACAAGTGTTTTTATTAAGCAGTAGAGGTCAGCCAAAGGTGGTTTTCAGAGCCATTCAGAAGAATCATGTTGACATGTATAGTACTTAGGGAAGGCCTTACTCAGAGATCTTTATTTTCTTTCATCTTTTGCTTCCTTGTGTGAGGCAGAATCCTGTCTGAAACCTGAGTGCTGGGATTCCAACTATGTATGTTGAGCAAATAGGCCCCCAAAAATGTTTTTTGGGGTTGGGGAGATGAGTCAGTGGGTAAAGAGCTTGCTTTGTAAGCATGAGAACTTGAGTTTGGATCATTAGCACCGATGTAAACACCAGGAGTAGTAATGACATAATCCCAGGAGAGACAGGAAGGATGACCTAGGACTTGCTGGGCATCCAATCTACAGTATTGAGTTCTAGGTTCAGTAAGAGACCTTGCCTCGAAAAATAAGGGGGACATAATACAGGAAGACACTTGATGTTGACCTTGCCTCCAGACAAACATGCGGATAAAACATCCATACACACCAATCCAGACATCCAGAGTTTGGTCCCTGGGGTCCACTGGTAGAAGTAAAGAACCAACTCCTGTGAATTGTCCTCTGACCTCCATAAGTATATCGTGGCATGGATGTGCACATGCATAAACACCCACCCACACATGATAAATAAATGTAACTTAGAAAGTTTTGGGCTGATACTCAATAGAATGATTTGACAATAGGGCTAGATTAACTTTTCAAGTTTTGGGTTTATACATAATGATGTACATATCCCAATAGAAATTAGAATCATGTCAACTGTGCATAGTGAATATTTCATTCCTCCCTCCCCTCCTTCCCTAGGACTATCACCTTACACACGGCAAGCACGACTATTGAGGTATTCTCTCTTAGCCAGCCTTCCTTCCTTCCTTCCTTCCTTCCTTCCTTCCTTCCTTCCTTCCTTCCTTCCTTCCTTCCTTCCTTTCTCTTTTTCTTCAAGACAGGGCTTATCTAGTTAAGCTTATTGAATTTGATTTTTTTTTAATCTTAATTTGAGTTTTTAATGTAGAGGGATGTTATGGTTTGAGAGTGTTAACTGCTATCACTAGTATCTGTTTTTTGTTTGTTTGTTTTTGTTTTTTGTTTTTTCGAGACAGGGTTTCTCTGTGTAGCCCTGGCTGTCCTGGAACTCACTCTGTAGACCAGGCTGGCCTCGAACTCAGAAATCCGCCTGCCTCTGCCTCCTGAGTGCTGGGATTAAAGGCGTGCGCCACCATGCCCGGCTTCCCTCTTTTCTTTTTTCCCTTTTTTTGGGGTGTGGGCGCTATTCAAGATGGATTTCTTTCAATTTCTGTTTGTCCTGTGGACCTCCCAGGTGCTGGGATTAAAGACTCATGCCACCATGCCTGACCCTTTTTTTAAAAAAAAATGACAGCATTGGGGCTGGAGAGGTGGCTCAGCAATTAAGAGCACTGACTGCTCTTCCGAAGGTCCTGAGCTCAAATCCCAGCAACCACATGGTGGCTCACAACCATCCTTAATGAGATCTGACGCCCTCTTCTGGAGTATCTGAAGACAGCTTAAATATAATAAGTAAATAAACCTTTAAAAAAAAAAGTGACAGCATCTCAAGCCAGGTGGGGAGGGTTGGCGGTGGCCAGCACTCTGGAGGCAGAGGCAGACAGATCTCAGAGTTCAAGGCCAGCCTAATTTACAGATCACATTCCAAGAAAGCCAGGACTATATAGAGAAACCCTGTCAAGAAAAACAAAACAACACCTGAAAGTCAGGATCTCAAGTAATCCAGGGTAGTTTTAAACTTGCTAGGTAGTAGAACCTTGAACTTCTTATCCCCTGCCTCCACCGCTGTCTGGTGAACTGAAATTACAGATTTGTTCTACCAAATATGACTTTGTTATGTGTTTTGGTTTTTGAGACAGGGTCTTACACTAGCCTTTAGCTCACCACTGATGATGATCCCCAGCCTCTAGCTTCCAGATTCTGGGATTATAGGAGTTTATGCAGTACTGGAGATCAAACCTGGGGCTTTGTGTTTGCTATACCAACTGGGCTATCTTCCCAGACAGACCCCTTTTCCATGTCCACTAGATGTAACATGCAGCTTACTATAAGAGTAATTTGTAAATATTGCTTTTACCCGAATCAGCCAGTAGATTCTTCTACCTCACAAATGCTTTCTTCAGGTCAGGCCACTTGGGCCATTTTAAAACTTAGTCAGTTGAGGGCTGGTGAGATGGCTCAGTGGGTAAGAGCACTGACTGCTCTTCCGAAGGTCCTGAGTTCAAATCCCAGAAACCACATGGTGGCTCACAACCACCCATAATGAGATCTGATGCCACCTTCTGGTGCGTCTGAAGACAACTACAGTGTACTTATGTATAATAATAAATCTTTAAAAGAAACAAAACAAAACTTTGTCAGTTGGATATTGTATAAATTCTTTTTCTAACTCATCTAATACTACAGTTGTATTAACTTTATTTTCTCCCACAGATGAAGTTGAAGAAGCTAATAGCCTAGATGTAACTGCTTCTGGATTTGATCCCTTTTTGACAAGTTCATCTGACAGCAAGAAGTTTGCTTCTGAACCAACTAGAAGCCTAACAGAAGAGCAGCAGCAGAGAATTGAGAGAAATAAACAGCTGGCCTTGGAAAGAAGGCAGGCAAAGTTACTGAGTAATAGCCAG
>LR752459.1:0-43649 GCA_902729485.2 Mus minutoides
AAAAAAAAAAAAAAAAAAAAAAACAGGCAAGCAAGCAAGAGGACAGATACACAGGACTGTGTCTGGAGGAGCCATTAGGTTGCCTAAATTTTCATCAACAGTGGTAGATTTAAATTTAGCCCCATGTCTGAGATTTTGCTCCTATTTAAAAATCTCTGAACCCATCTGCAAATGATGAATAATACTATCTATAGACAAATCCTGTGGGAAAACTCCATCATTTGCTGCAAACTCCATCATTTTCTAACACAAGGCTACAAAGGCAGACATTGGTGTGTGTATATGGGTGTGTGTTCCATTATATCACATACTAATAAATATGAATATATATGTCCTACACACACACACACACACACACACACACACACACACACTTATTATAAGATAGTAAGATACATCCTAAACACACAAGATAGGTTCATATTATACTTAGATTCTCTGTTATTAAAAATTCCCTGCTAAGTTTTTTTCTATGTAAAAAACAAAAGATTAGAATCACCACATTATTATTCATGCTTCCTTTCATTTTTCTCATGATAGGTCAGTAAAATCTTCTTATACATTGGTTAAAACTAAAATATATAAGAAAACATTTCTGAAAATCAATATTCCAAGATTAAATTTTAGAGGTCACTGTGTGTATATAATCTAAAGACTAATTTGTTATGATTTATTAGATTTTTACATAATGGATATGGTGGTGAACTCAATCCTTTATTAAGTAATTAGTAACATTGTGCTATAAAAAACAATGTATTATCCTCAAACATCTTTCAACTGTGTAGGGAGTATAAGAGCAAAATGTAACAAATGCTATAAGCAGCATTATGCTTATTGGCTAAACTATTCCTAGGCAAGGCAGAGACCCCAGACTGATGAGATTACAAATGAGGTTGAGAAAAATGTTACACAAGTCTTGGTCCCCATTTTGGCCCTGGTTTGGTGCTCTGAGATCAAACTGGAGCCTGGCTAGTGTTTCTGCCACCTTGTGGACGAGCCTAAGTCACTACTGTATCAGGGTGACTCAGCTAGACCTGTTTAGTCCTGCCTCTGCCCCACCACTGCTGATGTAGAGCTTTGCCATTAGTCCTGTCAGTCACTCCATACCCTCTGTCACCCTTCCCCCATCTCCTACATCATCTTACCCCACCAAAAATCTCCCGCCTATCTTTCAAACTTATCTTTATATAAGCAAGAGGCTGATGCCATAAAGTTGAGTTCCTGCTTCAGCAAGACTCCTGGCTCGGTGTGATTCTTTTGGGCCATCGACACTCACCAACCTGCTCAGCCCCAAGCCTTCTCTCCTCTTGCCTGGACCTTCCAAGAGACTACCTGAATTCAGCAGAATGTAAATGGTCTAAATGGGAAAATGAAACGGATATCTTTAATTTTGTTGTAAGAGGAAATGAGTGACAGAGCAATTCAGTAAACCATTTTGCTATAGTTTCTTTCCAATGATTTTGTTGACTTGATGAGAATGTAGTCAGCTTCTGATTAATTATTTTCAGCCTATTCCAAATGCACACTTGTTGCCCACGTGGCTCAGCCCAGAGCTTTGAATTCCATTAAGCAGGTTTCTACTCATTGCTTTCATCTCACTGAGTTTGCTTTGGTCCCATGCTATATTGGCATAAACAGAATACAAGATCACAGCACTGGGAAGCCAACTTGTGAACTTCAAAATTCATCCTATTTGTTTTGCAGAGAATCCTGAATTTATCACCATGAATGTCTTTAGTTTATTAGCTAGACAAAATAAACATAATGGAAAAGGTTTATTTAACCACAACTTCAAGTTGTCCATCATTAAATGGAAGTCAAGGCAGCAGGAACTTGAAATAGCTAGTCACATCACATTCACACTAAAGAGCAGTCACATTGACACTAAAGAGCAGTCACATTGACACTAAAGAGCAGTCAGCAATGAGCTAAGACATGCATGTTCACTTCACTTTCTCCACAAGTAAAATCTAGGTCATCCTGCCTAGGGAATTATGCCACCCACAGTGGATAAGTCTTTCCACTCCAATAAATGTAGTAAATATAATTACCAATATACAATTCCCCAGGCTCATGTAATTTAGGTCATCTGCCAATTCGAGTGTTTTGTGAAGTGGTATCCTGTTTTTTTTGTTGGTTTTGTTTTTGTTTTTGTTTTTGTTTTTTTTACTGTCTTGGCTATATTACAAGGAATTTGTGTATGTTACACATGGTTTACAGGTGGGAAGTTTCAGGCAATTCTCAGTACTTTAAAAAAGTGTTCAGGTTTCTGCATAGTCCAACTCTTTTCTGAGTTTTGTTTTACTTACTAAGCATTCTTTCACAACTTTTCTCCTATTTGATGCTATTTATTTTAGTCATAAAGTATATTTGCATATGATTCATATTTACAGTTCTTTTCTTATCAAATTAAACCAACAGAACTTTCATAGGCCTTGCATATCAATATCTTGCAACCCAATACTGTCAAAGTTATCACTTCAGCTCACCTGTTCAACTCTACTCTTTTGTTAACAATCTACCTCTCTGACTCCCTCTTCTGAGTCCCAATGTTGCTATGCCTCAGTGGTTGCAGATAAAACAAGTTTCAAACATGGCATCATTTTTTCTTCTTAATTAAAGGTAGATATAAGGACTTCCTCATCATTGAAATATTTTCACTTTGTATTTCATAAAATATTTGTGTTTTGATTTAAGGCATCCTGTGAAAAGAAAGATATGTTCAAAGGACAAGTAAGAAATCATCTTAATGTATAGTATATTCTGTCTTACCTTATGTTGGACTTTTGTGTGCCTAGCTGTCAATTATTTAGCATGTTGCATGTGGAGATTTTGCTTTATATAGTCATTCTTGCTATTCTCAGCCCCTTGGTTAACTATAGGAAATTTTTTTTCTTCTTGTCAGGTATGATGTTACCATTTCTTGCTTTCAAATTCCACTTCAAGTTCAAATTCAAATCATTATTATACATTTTCCTTTTGACAGTTGTGGAAGTTTGAATATGCATGGGACAGGGAGTGGCACTATTAAGAGATGTTGTCTTATTGGAATAGCTTAATTCCTTAATAGAGGAAGTATGCCACTTTCGGAGTGGACAATGAAACCCTCCTCTGAATCACAATAGAGACCTTATTAGAGCTTCCTTGGTCATGGTGGCTGTTCACAGCAGTAAAACCCCAAGACAACAGCATAGGGAAATATATAAAATGTTTTCCAAATTCACCCCAAGAATTCTGATAGCATATTTAATATGACCTGTTTTAAAAATGAAATGGCAGGATAAATAGTATATATAGCATGGAAACAAAAGTTTCTGATGACTATAGTCAGTGATATTTCATGTAGCACTGGTGCCTGGTTTTTTTGTTTGTTTGTTTTTGTTTGTTTGGTTTTTTGTTTGTTTTTTGTTTGTTTGTTTTTTAATTCTTTATTATACATGGTACAGTTTTAAGTGTTAAATGTTGTCTCAAGGCCTGATACTATTATTGAGGCTATGGAGCGCTCACAAAAAGGGATCTATCATAACTGCCTTATGAACGACCCAACAAGCAGCTGAAAGAGTCAGATGCATATATTTGCTCCCAACCAATGGACAGAAGCATCTGACCCTGTTGTTGAATTAGGGAAGGCTGAAAGAATCTGAGGAGAAGGACTACCCTGTAGGAGAATCAGCAGTCTCAATTAATATTGACCCCTGAGATCTCATCTCTCAAACACCGGATCACCAAACAGACAGCATACAGTAGAGAACTTCCAGGTCTGTGTTCATTCAGAGATGATGCACCTCACCCTCAAGTGACTGGAGGTCCTGGGGAGTTTAGAGGTCAGGTGGAATAGGGGTTGGGGGAATCCCTGTGGAGACAGGATAGGATGGGGAGAAGGTGTGGGATGTGGAGCAGAGGGTGGATGGGGAGGGCAGGGTCAGGGAATGGAATATGGAATGCAAAAATAAATTAAAAAGGGAAAAGAAGAAAAAATACACCCCCTATATTCTCATTGTCATGCATATTATATTTCATCATAATTTTTATTTTGACTGGATAAAATGGTGGTGCATTTAAATCATGTTTTACTTCCCTTCTTTCTTTATTCTTAGCATATTCCTTGTACTCATTATCTTTGGCTTCTTTCTAACTAATTCTGCTCTTACACTGTTTTATTTATTTCTCCTATCCTTTTAAACAATTTGTCATTTTATCCGATGGTTAGATTTTCTATAGTTTATTGACTCTGAAATGCTTCAGTTTTGTCTCCTAACTGACATTCAAGAATGTGGAGATATTTTTGTTGCTGGAACAGGAAGAGTGAAGTACAGAGATCTAATGTATGAAGACAAAGAACGTGGTCAGGTATCCTGTAACACACATTGTCTGGTTAAAATGCTAGAAATGCTGTGAGTGAGAGGCAGTCTGCCATGCCTTCTCTGTACACACATACATGTATGTCATGCCAACTTGCTGCTAATCCTCACTGGTGGCCTTGTGTTCTTCCTTAAATACTTTTAATGTGCTTCACTTAAATGAGGAAAGTATATTTTTGATGACAGTGTTTACAGACAACACATGAAGTGAAACTACCCACGGTATATTCTGGAATCATTTGTATCAACACCTGGAATCAGTGACATGAGCTCCACTAGCACACTATGCATTGGCAAAGCACTAATGTAAAGTTACCAGACCAAATGAAAACCAGTTCTCTTCAGATCAGCAAATATATCCTTCTCAGGTTTCTTCTCTGCCTTATGTGAAATTTCTTCCTCTTTCATCTGATGCTGAACATACTAAGTCACCTGATTTTAATGGTATTTCTGTCTCTGATCTCTACACTCTGATGTGTACATATTTTTTTACTAGAATGATAATTTTTAAAACTATTTCTTTAATGCCCTGATTTTCTCCAGGAATGACTGTAAAAATTGTTCAAAATAATTTCAGCATTTCTTAAAAAAATTCATGTGAACTAGAATTTCAGTGGGTCTTTGACAAATATAATTTTTAGGTGAATTTTAAAATATGAATCCATTTTTCTTTCTGTATGACAACATTTTAAACCAGTACTTCACTGCCCCGAGTCTGTGTGCACTTGTTTTGTCGTGATTGCATTATTTAAGTTACTCTCATGTTGTGTCTCTGCTTTCTCTTAATTTTTATTTCTTTTAAACCATTTCCCTGTCTACAGACTTCTCCCAGTTTTCTTTTTCTCTTTTATCCTTGTTTGATCTGAATTTCCATTATTAATCTACCACCTGAAATACGGACTTGTCAATAAAAATTTGTTTATGACATTTGCAATCTTCTTCAGATTAAAAATAAATTTACTTAAACATCTTGATTCATTGCTGAGTGTGCTCAGTGGCAAAGTGCTGTTTTAGAATGCATGCCGTTCTCAGCTCAATCTCCAATGTTACAAACGTTCTTCTGAAAATTCAAGCGTAGTTGTAATAAGGAGCCATACTTGTCAAAATTCCGCAGAAAAAGTTCTTACAATTCAAAATTTATCCCCTTTTGTCTTCCATTGTTATTAGAGACTATTTGAAACCCCTTAGTAAATATGCCAAATGGTACTAATACAGTCTCCCATGAATCCTTGTGTGATCTGTAATATGCATGTATATACAAAGAAATGCACAAAAATAACCATTTTGTGAAGCTTTAAGGAGTGAGCGTCTTTCCTCATCAGAAGAGAGACTAATGAGATGAAATCATCCATCACCCTTGTCCTCATTTTCTTTTTTTTTTCCAACTTTTATTAGATATTTTCTTCATTTACATTTCAAGTGTTATCCAGAAAGTTCCCTATACCCTCCCCCCCTCCCGGCCCTGCTCCCCTACCCACCCGCTCCCACTTCTTGGCCCTGGCGTTCCCCTGTATTGGGACATATAAAGTCTGCATGACCAAGGGGCCTCTCCTCCCAATGATGGCCAACTAGGCCATCCTCTTCTATATATGCAGCTAGAGACATGAGCTCAGGGGGTAAATTTCAAGCTACAGTGTAGAGAAATGTTTGTTTCCAACACCTGCTCAATCATAGAAAGACTGCCCCCTCCAGGACTCTCAGGACAAATTATTGAAAGATAGTTCCATACCAGACCTGTGGCACACAAGCCAGTGTCTGCTGATGTTAATGATGTTTTTACACAGTTTTATAAGTGGTAAGAATCATATGTTCCTTGCATGGGAGGTCTCGTTTTCCCCAAAATGTATATGACATTATAGTACATTTTCCAAATGTGTCAGTGAAGAAAGTAATGAACATAGTGTAGACAGATTATCTAGAGTCACACCCCTCATCATGGATACCACAAAACTCAAGTCTGACAGCGTGGCTACATCACGGACAGCCTTAACCTGTGTTCCTCTTTCACACGTACATAGAGGTACCTACTCCAGACTTTTATGTACTTCAGATAGTTATGTCTGAACTCAATAAAACATTATCACTGAATATTATCTTCTACGCCAAGTAACAGCTCTTTACCACCGTTGTCCACTGGCTTGTTTCTGGTTTAAATGCCACTCCCCTGAATTTCCCTTGTTTGCTTTCATGAGTCTATCTCCACATAATGATGTCACTGAATTATGTGACGGTTTCCATTCCCATCTGTCACCTAAAGCCTTGCATTCCTGTCACTTGCCATCATATTTTCCACCTGCTCATTACTCATTTCTCCACCTTTCTTTGAGGAATTTTGGTACAAAATTTCCACACAGTTTTATTCAATGCCTTTGTTTCTGCTATTTTATTATATCCATGAGAGTTTTTCTTATTTGCTTACTCATTAATTCAGTGAACTACCTCATTGTGGGGCAGTAGAAGAATTTCTTTTAACTGTTGTTTCATTTCAGGTTCATGTATTTTGTCTCCAACTGACTTGATTCTCTTTCCCTTTCACTTTCTACCCCAACTTCGTCTTAGTGGCTATCGTTCTAATTTTCTGAAATTCTCAGAGCTTAATTTTAGTAGCCTGATATTACCAAACTCTTGGTTTCCTACATCTAGGAACCATGATCTTTGTTCATGTTGTTTATAGTTATTTCCAGGGAGAGACAACGGCACAACTCAGTGCTCAGTAGGGGTTCGGTTAGCTGCATCCTGGGAATTTGCTGTTGCATTTAGCAAAGCAGATTCTACAATCCAATCCGTAGTTGTTTTATTTTCCACCACCTAAGTACAAAACTCTTTCAGCTGTCTTTAGTTTGCTCTTGCTTCTCTATTGTTCTGCAGTTTGGATAAATGTGTCCTTTTTGTCCCCAGAAGCTATCCAGAGTCCCCTTTACAAATGATACTTATTCTCAGGGCCTAAAACCTTTTACCTACCTGTACGTTCTACTTAAATGATTTCCTGAACTTCATCAGTAGCTGATCTTTAGCTGTCCTCTGTGCAGCTATAACTCATCACAGTTCTTAAATGAAAAGTGCCCATCGGCACCGCTCCGTTCTCCAGTGAGTGAGCAGAGTCTTTAGCCTGGACCTGTGCAGAGGAATCCTTGGAAAATTGTCTGAGTAGTATTGGTCCTTTTTACTTCTGACACTGACTCGATAATAAATTCAATTTATCTTCTCATCTAATGCTCATATCAAATTTCTTGCATCCTGGATTTTGAATTACAGCAGATATGCCCCTTGGTATATCCAATAGAATTAATAATCAGTGTCCTCACCATGTGATCTTTTGATAGGACCCTGTCCTCATTGCTGGTGTCACCATTTCCCACAAATCTTTTTTCATAAAGACTCATCTCCTTGCTGAAGAATTACACAATTCATATTTTTTATTATTCTTCATTAATGCTGGCTTTCAATGTGTCTCTCCCTTATCACCCATTTTTTTTCTCCATAAATTTCCTCAGTTTTTCTTTTATAGCTGACTAGGTGGCAGTTTCATAACTTTCTCTAACTGTAGTATTTGTAGTGTATAATGATGATAATCATGTTCAACAATTAGTGCTATTTGTCATGAACATTATACTTGCATTATCTCTACTGTGTATGTATTCTTATGTAAGGTTATCATAATACTTGACAGCAGATAAGAGCATTTCAGAGATAAAAATCTAAAAACCTGGTTTTAATAAGTAGGTCCTGTTCATTTGCTAATAATTATTATCTGTAATTCTGATTCATTTACATAACACATTTGATGTTATGTCCCATGTTTGTGAATGTATGCATGTGCCTGTATATCTGTATACATATATAAATTTGATATATATTAATTAACAATATACAATGGATAATATAAATATTAATGTACATTTAAATTGTAGAAGTATCTACAGATATGCCTATGTGTGCAAGTGCTTGTGAAAACACAAGTCATGGCATATGTGTGATTTTCTATCTCTTCTATAAATGACAGATCTGAGGTGAGGTTAGTGTTGCTGACAAAAGTCACAAAGAATGTACATGGCAGAAGAAGAAATGACATGTTTCCAGTTGTTTCCAAAGGAGATTATATGGACTTTTTATCTGTGACCCTATCCACAGAAATAACTTCTTTTTCCTGAGATACTACTAAATAGAAACACATGGAAAGTACAATATTTCTCCCTGAAGCAAGCTTTGTAATTCCCACATTTAATACCCTGAGGTTCTTTCTTACTTCTTCATGTTCCTCATGGCCTCCTTTCTGAACTTTCCTCAGACTATCAGTGCTCAGGCCCCCTTTCACTCTCTCTTGCTTATCTGGCCATTTCCTATGTCAATCATCCACCTTCCATTATATGTACCTATCAAATATATACCTGGATATCTATATACCTATTCTATTTCCAGTGCATTTATGAGTCGGTATGTAAGCAATGGATAATAACAGTTTTTATTTAAAAAAATATAACAAATTATCAATTCAAGAAATGAAAATAATTTCAAGGACAATACCTAATTGATAGATAATGTCTGAAAAAAAAAAATCTGTGGACACAAACGGAAATGAAAGACAAACCAGAGAGCATGAAGAGGAGCTAGGAAGTCTAGGGTAATCAGGCAAAGAACAAAGGTTTCCTTCTTCTAAAACCTTTTACAGAGTTCTAGCAGAAGCTCTGGCCCAGATTAAAGGTCTGTATCTTCCAGAATTAAGTTCTGCATCCATAATATGTGTCTTCCTATCTCAAATTCTAGACTAGAAATGGATTAATTTACTTTAAAGAAAGCAAAAAATTTTGTACCTTCCATTTCTGGATTGTAGTTCATTCTAGATGTAATCAAGTTGACAATCAAAAATAGCCATTAAAGACCGCATTGGTTTTTTTTTTTCCTTCTATTTTATTTATTTGTTTGTTTATTTATTTATTATTTACTGTAGCTCTGTAGTATATCTTCAGATATGGAATTGCACTTCCTCTAACATTGTTATTTGAGGAGGATTGTTTTGTGCCTCCAGGGTATTTTGTAGTTCCATATGAACTATATGGTAGACATTTTGTTTGTTTGTTTGTTTGTTTGTTTGTTTCTATTTCTCTGAAGAATGATATGGAGATTTTGTTTAGCATTACATTGAATCTATAAATAGCTTTTATTAAAATACCCTTCTCAATATTAATTCTACTAATACAGGAACGTTGGGTATCTTTTCAATTTCTCCAACTCTTTCTTCAGAGGTTTAAAGTTTTTATTGTAGAAGTCTTTCACTTCTTTGGTTAGTTTTATTCCCTGATGTTTTATTTTCTTTCCAGCTATTATGAATGGGAGAATGTCATGATCTCTTTCTCTATATGTTTCTTGTTGGTCAATAAAAATCTATTGATTTGTACAAGTTGGTTCAGTATTTTGCCACATTGCTGAAATTATTTATTTTTTTAGAGATTTTCTGCTAAAATTTTTGGGATCTCTAATGTTTGAATAAGAGTAGTAAGTAGGGATGAGTCAGGCACTGATTGACAATATTCAAACTTCTCTTTCTTTTAAAACAGGTTCTGTTCGTTGAATTTTAGAGGGATATTTCCTATGAAAATCAATGGAAATTTGTCATGGGAAGGAAAATAACAGTTAAGAAATATACTATATGTATGTTCTGTATAGGCAGAGATTAAATTAACTGTGAAAATGGTAAACTATAACAATAATTACTTAGCTCTCATGGAAATAGTACGTAAAATCTTTTCCTTTTGATACTCAGATGTTTCCCTTTGAATCTGTTTTCTTTATATTTTGTCCAAGGAATGAGTAGGGATGTTTATGATTTTTGTTTCAAAAAAATATAGGGTAGGAGCAAGACAAAGTAAATGGCACAGCAACTTACCATCACTTTAAACTCACCATCACTCTAAGTTCTTCTAACTCAGAATCTACTCCAAGAAACATCGACCATTAAGGTGCTCATTATATGTATTGGGAGTTACTGAATGACAGTCATATTCCTCCACATCTGACCTACAGTGCTTGGCAGTTAGGAGATTCAATTTCTTATGTTATTAGGTTATTTACTGTGAATTCATTAATTTCTTGACTTGGCTTTACATGGAGGCATAAGACAGGTTATTAAAACACAAGATTTTACCAAGGAAAACCAGGAACACATACTGTGATTTCTTTTAGCCCTGAGGGAATTAAGTGTTCTGAATATATGAAAACTATTTTAATATTAACTCTTAATATACAAGAATTGTTTATTAAAGGCAGGGATTTTTGCTAACTTGAAACAAACTAGAATTATCTCAGAAGACAGAACCACATTTGTGGAATTTCTTGTATCAGATAAGCCTGTGGGCGTGTTTATTTGGCATATTCTTAATTCACAATTGATGTTAGAGGGCCCAGACCACTGTGCATGGTGATATCCCTGGATAGAAAGCCTTTGCTTATGTATTAAAGCAAGATGAGAAATGTACAGGGAATAAGACAGAGGAAACATTCTTACATGGTCTCTGCTTCAGATTTAGCTCCTAGGTTTCTGCCCTGACTTCCTGATTCCTGAGTTATGATGACATGTTATCTGGAGTTATGAAATGAAATAAATACATTCCCTCTAAGTTATTTCTGGTCTGGTGTTTTATATATATATATATATATATATATATATATATATATATATATATATATATATATATTAATCATACTGTACTGTATAAAATACCAGTACTGTAATATAGAATTTATCCCCATATTTATTGAGAAAATTAAAAGACAGTGATTTATTTCTTCCTGTTTTATCTTGCCATAATTTGAAGTAGATATTTTTCTGATAATATCTGAAAGGGACAGTGAATTCAACTGTATTAATGGTTCTAATTTCAGAGAGAGGAAGAGGGGAGAGTACTGAAAAGGAGAGAGGAGAAAGGGAGAAATGGAGAGAAAAGGGGCAAAAGATATAGAAAGAGAGACTGAGTAAGAAAGAGAGAGACAGAGTGAGAGATGGAGATAGAGAAAGACAAGTCAGAAATAGAATGTTAACTAGTGTCTTGAATCTGACACTGAGGTTTCATGGGACCCTTTTAAGAAATATTCAAACTGAGAATCCAGGAGTTGAAAACATTACTGACCACCAAAATTGCTTTACTGAATGTGAGCTTTAAATGTTCTTATAATTCAGTCCATTGTAAACATACATTTCTTCCTCTTACAGATAACCCAGGAATTAAGAGAAAAAACTCTCAAGACTTAAGATGGTTTATGAGTTATAATTAAAGCAAGCCAAGTACAAAAGTCATGTGAATTTAACCATGTAAATGTCTCCAATTCCTCAGTATCTAGACTGGAAAAATTGCTAATTCTAAGCTGTGGTTAGAAGTTCAGTGAAATAATAACAACAGAACCCATTCCAATAAATTTTTTAAAAAATTAATATTTTACTTATTTACCTCCATCTGTTGTCCTCTCCCTAACAACCCCCCCCCCCCAGTTCCTCATTCCATTCTTTCTCCTCCTTGCCTCCAAGAGGGCGCATCCCCACACACACCAAATATCTTCCTTCCCTCGGGCTTTAAGTCTCTTAACTATTACTATATCATTTTCCACTGAGGCCAGACCAGGCAGTTCTCTGCTATATATGTGCCAGGGACCTCAAACCAGCCCATGTATGCTGACTGGTTGGTGGCTCACCCACTAGAATCTCCCAAGGGTCTGGGTTAGTTGAGACTGCCTGCCATTATATGGGGTAACCCTCACATCAAGCTCCTTCAATCCTTCCCCTAATTCCTCCATAGGGGTCCCTGACTTAAGTTTAATGGTTGGGTGTAAGTATTTGCATCTGTCTCAGTCTGCTTCTCATAGGAACTCTCAGAAGTCACTCATGCTAGGCTCCTGTCTGTAAGCATATCATACCATCAGTAATAGTGACATACCATGGTTTCCCCAACCCTTGAGATGGATGCCAAGTGGGACCAATCACAGGACAGCCTTTCCTTCAGTCTCTTCTTCACTTCTGTCTCTGTAGTTTTTTAGACAGGAATAATACTGGGTCAGAAATTTTGATTGTGTGTTGGTAACCACTGGAAGTAGACTCTTCAAGTTCCTTCTCCCAAATGTTGGGCATTTTGACTAAGGTTACTCCCATTGGATCCTGGGATTCTCTCACATAGAGAGTCTCCCCATCTCCCACCCCTAGAAGCTACATATTTCTATTCATTCTCTCGGCCCTCTGGACTTTTATCCTGCCCCCTCCATACCTGAATAGGTTCCCCTTTGCCCTCTCCTCCCTTGTCCCACCCAGGTCCCTCCCTTCATCTGCCTCCAGTGATTATTTTGTTTCCCCTTTTAAGTGAGATTGAAGCATCATTCCCCCATGGAACCATCTGACCCCATCTCTATTCCTGCCTTCTTCGAATGATCCTGGTTTGACTAGATCAGGACCCTCTCTCATGCTCTAATGTTAATATTGTCCTCCATTTGAAGTCATTTCCTCCAAATAGACTAATGTTTTAAAGTTTAATGGATCACTACTCATTCCAAAACAAAACTTACCTTTTGGTTTTATAATACCTGAAGTTGAAATGAGTGGGGTGCAGAAATAGAAAATAAGGAAAGAGAAAAAGATATTTGAGACATGATAAAGATAAAAAAAATTGGCAACTGTTTCACTCATATTTTAATCTATGTAAAATTGCTAGGACTAGTACATCCAGATACTAACCAGTGGACATAAAATATAAGATGATGTTCTATTTTAAGCGAGAATGGTCCCTATATACACATATGTTTGAATACCTGGTCCTCAGTTGATGGAACTTTTTGGAAAGGGTTAGGAGGTATGGTCTTGTCAGATGAGGTATGTCACTGGGATGGGGTGGGGCAAGCCTGGAGGATTCAAAAGTTTCCAGGCATATCTAGCTCTCTCTCAATCACTTTCTTGCTGTTCAAGATGATATCAAAATGCTGCCACCATGCATTTGTTCCATCATCATTGACTCTAATACTCTGATACTCAGCTAAATGTTTTTCTTTATAAGTTGCCCTGTTTATAATGTTTTTATCATAGTAATATAAAAGCAACTAATCCAGATGAATAAGGTTAACGGGCATGCTAAATAATGTATCTGCTAAGTAGACAACATGTGACATTGACAAGGAATGCTGTGTTATCACAAGGAAGGAAGCAATTATATTCAACTGACTGTAAGTGAAAGACCTTGGGATGTCTTAATTGAGGAAGACTCTGCCATGAACAAGAATATGATTATTAACACAGCATGGGGCTATGAAAAGAAGCTCTCCACAGTCTGGGCAGCATCTACCAAGACAGAGGATAAACGGAAAGGAATATTTCTACTAGTGGAACTGAGTATATCATTTTGACAGAGGAATTTGGGCAGAGTAAAATGGCAAGTAAAGTTTAGAAGTCAGCTGTGGATAAGATGGTCAGGGCTTTAGATATCAACTACTGTGTGACACTTTAGTCAGTCTTGCAAGAGTTAAAATAAATGGTTTGCTGCTACAATTTTCTGACATCTCTGTGTCAACCATCTAAGCTTTTCTCTTGAATTAATACAGGGTTTGGGGTGACCTGGAAGGTCAACTCTTAAGATAATTAGTACCAAAGAGCTGCACTCTTGTCCTGCTGCCATTTCAGCCCTCACACAATCTAGCAATTTTTCATGATAAATTGAATCTAATAACATATTTTTGCAGCTAAGATGCATGGTGGATCATTGTCTTGTCAGTTTGATAAAATGGTTGCTTTTTACCCCCATTCTGGTCTAGACTTGAGGATAGATTAGGTGAAATATCTACAGTTATGTCAAACTAACACAAACATAGCAATTTCCTGAAACATGGACTTGGGGAAAAATCATTAATTTTTGAGTAAAATAATGCAGGCAGATTGTTTATACTCTGACTTAAATTCATTTTTTTTGGTGTGTTTTGGAGTTTATTTGTAAATAGCTGGCTGTAAGAGTACTTTAAAGATATACTAAGATGCTACCTTTCAAAGACAGATAGGTCCACTTTGAACAGATGCAAATGGGAAACAACTTTGTCCAACATAGCACCCAAAATTTATTCTATTCCTCCTTAAGTTAACTGGAATCTGATGTTTTATAAATATGACTCTATATCACATGAAAGCCAAGGACTCTGTGACAGTTGTTTGTGTAATAAAATGATTCGCATCATGCAGTTTGCATGACTATATCTTAAAGAGTCTTGATTCTGTCATTAAGTCACTCCATGACCAGAACAGGTAGAAATAACTTCTATATTCAATTTCTGCTTCATTATAAAATACAGCATCCTATAGTGTTGAGAAGTAGAGTGAGTGTAATACAAGAAAAGCACTCAGCACAATAAGTAGCAAAAGTCTATTCCTTGTTAATAAAACATTTTTCCCCACATTGAGCGTATTCCATGAAATATGCATACCAAGTTATGCTGTCAATGAGTAGCATTGTAAATTTTCTTTTGGTAATCATAATAAATTGTTAAGGTCACTGAAAAAAAGTAATTTATTGTAGTTTTGAAGATGATTCATTTGGAAAAATGCTTGCTGCCCAAACAAAAAAATCTAAGTTTAATCCCCTGTACACACATAAAAAAGGTATGTACCCATAACCTCAGTGCTGGAGGCCAGGAGAGACAGGAAAATCTCCTGGAGCTCACTGGCTAACCAGTGTAGCAAGTCCATGAGCTTCAGGTTCATTGAGGGCTGAAAAAAAGGTGTAAATCAATTAAAGAAGATAAGAGATGCTGATCTGTGACAACCGTACCCTTGGACATACACCATATTCATCATAGGTTTAAACTTATTTGCACATATGTGAACAAGTACACAGATGGACAAATCAATCAGTAAAGCTGTACATATAATGATGTAACAATAAAGATATATATATATATATATATATATACACTCTCCTGATATGCATAACACTTTGTCTTCCCATATTAATGTACTATAGTACCTGAATTCAAAGACACAGCTTATGTTGACCATATACTACATGTCATTATCTTATTTCTGTAACTTCTTCTATTGATAAGGCAGTTTTTCATGTGCTTTGTGGTCACCTCAGTCTACATATTGCTTATAATTGTTACTTTATTTTCTTAAATAAAGTGATGAGATGAAAGCTGTATCCAAGCTGTACCAATATAAGGCTTGGGCTGAGCCCAAAGCATTCCATTCTCTGTTATAACTATTGCTAGTCCTAGTACTGTAAGCTTCTTGACAACATACATTCTAATCTTCTAAGCTTACTGATTTAATCTGCTTTCTCTTGGCTTCTTACTCAATTGCTCTGCTTTGCTTATTAATAACTTTGTCAATATGTTCTAATATTATGGCTTCTCATTCTCTGGCTTGTTCTGTCTTCCTCTGTGTCTATGGGTGTTCTCTGAGAAACCTGTTTCTGTAAAACTGTTCTGGTAAAACTGCCATGCACTCACACCACCCACCACATAATACAACCCTTCTCTCTCACACACAGATCTTAAGTATCCCCTCCTCTCTTGCTGTTCTCACATGAGTTAAACATATCATATCTCTGACTCATTCTATAAAATATTCCTGTGATAAATCAACTTTTAAAAGAGGCCGAGATCCTTTTGATAGGATGCTCGTAGTTTGGGATAATTTCTAACTCACTTAGTATTAGGAATAAGAAAGGTCATTTATATTTGTAACCTCAGACTAGGTTAATGAAACTTTTGCTAACAGTAAAGAAAACCAAGAAAACTCATGATATCTTAACGAAATACAGAACATTTTAAATATTATGAAACCTGTAAATTAACTCAATGGTGATAAAGAATGACCATAGTGGATATGTGAAAATGGGTTGGATTAGTTCAAAATGTTACAAATAAGAAATTTGGTGGGTATGGAGGTGTCAGGGGTCTAGGAGTATTTGAGAAGAACAAGATATTATCATATATTGTATAAACACTTTTAATTAAAAATGTGTCAATTAATATAAAAGATCTAAGTGAATCCTAAACATTCTTTTTTAAACAATGGATGTTATCAGGAAGATTCAATACCATTACTAATCTTATAGGCATTAGAAAGATATTACAGGAATTATACTGAAACTTTGATTACCTGGATTAATAAGGTAGTTATTCAATGCCAAGGCTATTACGGCTGAAACAAGAGGAAAGAGAGAGTTGACCGCAGTCTTGTATCTGTTAAATGAATGTAGGCATTACAAGGAAATGCCAATTTTCCTTATCTAATGTGTATTTATTCTTCAAAAATCCATCTAGGGCACTCCCCTCTTACCCACCCACTTCCAGCCTCCTTCAACCTATTTTCACTAAGTCTGTCACTTGCTGTCTTGTCTGTTCTTTCTCTTTCCATTTGCTTTCACTTTCTCTCCTCCACACTATCTCTTGTTCTTTTTAATTTTCTTCTTTTTGTCTCCTTATTTCTTCTTCTCTCTTCTCTGCTTCTCTTCTCTCTTATCTCCTGTCCTCACTCCTCTTCTCACCTGTAGCTTCCCTTCTTTCTCCTCTTATTTTGTTTTTATTGTTTATTATTCAGTAATGTCTCCTTTCACTGTCCTAGGTCTCTCTAAACTTAGTCTGATAGGCCATCATGGTTGGTAAAGTTGGGTGGATTGTACCACCAATGTCTTTAGTTATGTTTCCCCTCCAAATATATACCAAATGTTCTTACACCCTAAGGCCTTCAAGTATGTATTCCTTTTGTTCAGGAAATATTCTATCTTTTCTCAAGATTTTATGAAGGTCTTTTTATTTAAGATGTATTTTTATATATATGTTACTGTGAAAATTTGTGCCAACATGTGTGCACGTGTCAACAGAAGCAAGGAGGTGCATTATATATCCTGAAACTAGAGTTTGAGAGGGTGTGAGCCTCTTGATATTGTGTTAGAAACTGAACTCATGTCCTTTACAAGAGCAACAAGTGTTCAGTGAACCATTTCTCCAGCTCATATTTTATAATATTCATTACAAATCTCCTGTCACATAGGAGATATATTTAATTGCTCTATTGAATTTAATTGATATTTGAAAAATTAAACTTTCTAAGATACAAATTTTGGTGAATCAACATTATGACCATATTCATCAAAGTTGTTTAATGAAAATGGTTTATTTTAAACTTAATACAATTTATTCTTAATTTAACTTACTTATAATCAATTTATTTTGCCAGTTTGATTGAGAGATGATTAAACAATAAAAATTGTATCATTATATCCCATTACCATTACTACAGAATTGGTGAGCATGCAAATTGAAGGCTGCATTATGATACACCACAAGGGCTTTGATTTCCAGTCCTGAGAATAAAATAAAACTGTATATTTTGCAAAATATTCGCGCTGATTATCAAATTCAGTTTATATATCCAATTCAGAGCAGGTGTAGAGTTATTCTCAGAAACAGTAAGCTAAAGGAGAGACTACAGAATCTGAGATTAGGGGTTCAGGACAACATTTTGAAGTGTTTGCAACTGAATTCAGTCTTTAAATTACAGAAGCAATATTGTAGTAGAATCAAGCATAAAAGGATGAAGCTCAGATGTATAGTCAGAAAGTTGTATTATTTACCAGAAAGGTTACAATAATAGAATGAAACTTTTATGGTTTGCAGATTATTAGGAAACGGTAGTGGGAGAACTGCCTAGGGAGGAGAAAAGTAGGTAAAAACTGAAGCAGGAAGATGGTAAGGGTAAAGACAAAGAACAAGTGATATGATAGCAAATAGGAAAATAGGGTCCTCCTTAAGGAACTGAGAAAGAGATAAATACAGAAGATGGTGGGAGGTCAGGAAAACAATAATGATGTCTGCATACGTCACAAAGAATCATACTATTAACTATTTATTGCAAAACAAATCAAGTATGACACACAATCCAGTGTACATATATACGTACAGAATTTTATTGAACTTTTGTGTTCTAGGCTGACAGTACATCCTTCAAGAGCCAAAGAGTGCTTAACAAAATCCAAAGACAGTACAAGTCCTCTTTTGAGTTGTTGGCCAGAGCTATTCATGAGACTCCCCAAACACCCACCCTATTTATGCTGCCCTTGGTTATCTCCTATATGTGGAAGGAGGGTCCTTATTGCTGAAGATAACATGTACTTCAGAAACATGACTTGGAGACACTTGAGGAGTACCAGAAGTCACCAAACAAGCTTCAATAGTAGGAAGGCAACAAAAAACCTACCCAGCTATAACACCTAATAACCACACAAATGACCACAATGGCACAAAAGCTCAAAGGGTGAAAATGTGGCATGCACATATTGGCGGTAATCAAATCTCTAATTCTACTTAATATCTGCTTAACAAAAGGAAGCCCATGATTGGTACCAGAAACCGACCTAACTACCTGGTGTTAGTGAAGCAATGGTTGTTGGAGGATAATCTATGACAACTAATTTTCTAAATCACCATAAATCTCTAATGGCAATCTGTGAACATTTGTCCATATACCAACACATGATTAGAGGCTTCATTCCTCACCAGGGAAATTGCATTTTGCAACAGAGATTTACAGAAAAATCATAACCAGAAAAAATTCAGAGTTGCTGAATACACTCAATGTATATTTCTACAGAATACTCCTACATTGAAGTTCCAGGGTCCATTAAGGAAGAGGAAGTAATAAGTTTATAAGAGCTGGAAGACCAGGGGAGTGTGTATTAGACTGTGTCTACAAGTAATATCAAATGTTACCTACACAAAGTCTTACCATTATGGCTGCCTAACTGTGGCCACAATAGGAATGGCGCCAACGGACATGTCATATAGATGTGGCAAGTGTAGAAAGTTTTAAGTAGGAGTGGTCATATTCCCCAGGGAAGAACAGAAAAATTAGTTATCAGTGCTGTATGGTCAGCATGAAAACATGCACATAAGCAATATTATACAGACTGACACATTAAATTAGAAATATAGGCATATACAAATACATGCATGTTTGTAATAACAATTATTGAAAAAAAGGCCATGGATTTTAATGAGAGATTTGAGAGAAATATAGAAAGGTTTGAAGAGAGGAAGGGAAAAGGAAAAGTGTAATTAAATTATTATCTAAAAGAAATTGAAAGAATTTGTTAAGCCTATAGCCATTGCTGAAGAAATATCTGGTGAGCCTCTCTCTCCTTTTCTCTCTCCTATTCCCTCTCTCTCTCTCTTTCTCTCTCTCTCTCTCATTCTCCCTCCCTCCCTCCCTCCATCTCACTCTCTCTCCTTCACTCTCCCCTCTCTCTCCCCCTCTCTCTCTTCCTCTCTCTCTTCCTCTCTCTGCCTCTCTCTCTTCCTCTCTCTCTGTGTGTGTGTGTCAGTGTGTGTGTGTGTGTGTGTGTGTGTGTGTGTGTGTGTGTGTATGTGTGTGTGTGTAATATTTGGAAAGTATAAATATATATTTTGTTGGGTATAGAAATTACCCAGAGTATAAAGGTACTTTCTTCCTACATTGATGACCTTACTTTGATACCCAATACACATATGGTAAATGAATGAATTAATCTGAATATTCTGAGTCATGCACACACACACACTCACACACACACAAACACACACACACACACACACACACACACACACACACAATCTCAAAAGAAAAATAAATAGAATTTAAAAGTAGAAATGTATTTGGTTTGCGAAAATGCACAACTTCCATATCCATCCTTACATAATAAGATTCCTTACAAGTTCCAGGAAAGTTGTCAGGAAATTCCACATCTGCTGATGCTCCTCTGCTTTTCATATGCTCTATCAATTAAATCAAACATACTTTGGCAAGGCCATGTGCTGAAACCTCACTTAATACACACACGGTATAGAATCCTAGCTCAACAGCTATAGAAATGGAGTTCTTCAACCTCGTGAATGTGAATTGATTCCCATTTTGCTTGTCAGAAAATAGACCAAAATTTGTTTTCTCTATCTACTTTTCTCTCCTTCCCTCCTTCCCTCCTTCCCTCCTTCCCTCCTTCCTTCCTTCCTTCCTTCTTTCCTTCCTTCCTTCCTTCCTTCCTTCCTTCCTTCCTTCCTTCCTTCCTTCCTTCCTTCCTCCTTCCCTCCCTCCCTCCTTCTTCCTTCCTTCCTTCCTTCCTTCCTTCCTTCCTTCCTTCCTTCCTTCCTTCCTTCTTTCCTTCCTTCCCTCCCTTCCTTCTTTCCTTCTTTCCTTCTTTTATTTCTTCTTTTTTTTCTAACTACCATTTATGTATCTTTACATCTGACTAGTTCTAATATATATGACACACACATTAGAGTTTCACTATAGTCTTTCTGCATATAGATTTCTACTAAATCTATATTTTAAATGTACACATGTATGTCTGTGTGTGTGTGTGTGTGTGTGTGTGTGTGTGTGTGTGTGTATCTCACCATTGTACATTGCAAAATCTTTAGCTCTAGCCTTCATAATCCAGGCACTATCTGCATGATTGGTGGTCATTTGATTGTACACACCTCTCTATCCCTCAATTAACAGTCAGAGAAACCCTAAACAGCAGAAAAATTTTTATTCTAGGCTTTCTCTATACAAGATCTTCTGTGCTCATTGTCTTTGCTGTCCTCATGTCTAACTTAACGTTATTTAACTAATATATGTCCTCAGTTTTCTCATGAATGATACTCTCTTATCCTGATCACTAACTGTTTCTTTTTAGATGCTTGCCTATGAGTCAATGCTCAATGATATTACAGCTCTGGATGGTCACTGTCTACACCCCTCTGTGGCCTTCCTTCATTTTAAACAAAAGCATGGTATTACAGGCACATAATTTACTACAAGGTTCTATACAGTCTGGACAACACCACTATTTTACATAGACTCCAGCTGAATCCCAAGTACCCCTGTCCATTAGTCACAGAATCAGGTCCTGGTTTACAGAGAAAACTATCTAAACAGAGTAACCCATTACAGGCTAGCTGATCAGATTGAGCATCCTGAACAATCATTGATATTCCCCATTTCACAATTTTATTTCTGTGTTTTTTGATAGTTTGATGATGTAGGTAACAGAAAATCTATTCTTTGGATCAAACAGTGCTCATTTTCTTAAGCAATGGACATGTTAATGCAAGGTATATATAGATGTGAAAGAAAAACAGTAAGATTTAGAAGGAAGACAAGCTAGCATTATATAGAGATGAATTAATACTTTGGGATTAAACTATCTGTGAAGGATAGAAGCACATCAACTAAAAATAGGCACTGAGTAATTCTGAAGCTAATCAGGCCCTGTCACTGCTAAAATGAATAAGTCAAAAAGTTTTAACAAGACATTAGCCATCTGAATGGCCTAGAAGACTGGGGGACGGGCTAGAACATTATCATCAATGTGATTGGGTCTGCGATGATTAACAGGACTTGGTCCCAGAGGCAGCAAGGTGAGCCTTCACAGGACAGCACTATGTCAGGAGATGATCATCTCAAATTGGATAGCAAAGGTGAACTCTCTGTCAGAAGCGATGTCAGGCCCAAGGACATGAAAATGGGGCTGTACCAGCCTGGGAAGGAATGAGAGTTATACTGGGGAAAATTGAAAGTGATAGAAATTAAAGTGTCACATAGATTTGTGACACACAGTCCCACCTGTAGCCCTGACTTTCCACTCTGTTCATATTTTGGACCAATGCTTCTTTTGGGTCAATCTCATTCAGATTTTATGATAAGAAGTGAATTGAATCTATGAAGCAGAAAACCTAAGAGCTTCATGATTGCTTCACCCAAGTACCTATGGGGAAATATTATTCCATTTATTATCAGGTAAATTGATTAAATACCTCTCAATTTTAGAGTCTAGAACTATTTGCAGGAGAAAATGAAAAGTAAACCTTAGGGCTTGTTTTTCTTAGGAATTTACAATATAGAGGGAGATGAAGCACTACCATGGGTTTAGAGTATTTTCATTTTGAATATGCCTATATAGTGATATTTGTAAAATATTTAAAGTGACATATAGAGGACAGTATGAAATTTTTTTGTGAAAACTAATTTAACATAGTATCAAGGGGAAAACAATATAGTTTTAAAGACATAAGGCATGGTACATGTGTCACAGGTTAAATAGCTGCACTTAAACAAACAGAACTAAAGTTAGAAGAAATTAAACTGATTGTATTCATAACTAACCTAGCATCTCCTTACAGTTTATAAAGTCAGATATATACTCATGAAAATAAAATAGAGTATTAATTTGTTCAGTGATTTTAGAATGAAACTTATAGGAGAGAGTTTGTTATTGCTGCAATATCTAGAGAATTTTCATATATCCAGAAATGGAATCATTTTAGGTGTCATGAAAGCAAGACTTGCATTCTATTCCATCCATAACTGGTCTCAACAATTCTCTGTGCCTACCCTTTTATTGATGCTTGATATTGACTCGAGCTGGTAGTGTTTTAAATAACTCAGTATAGAAATGTCAGCTTAAGCCGGGCGTGGTGGCACATGCCTTTAATCCTAGCACTCAGGAGGCAGAGGCAGGAGGATTTCTGAGTTCGAGGCCAGCCTGCTCTACAAAGTGAGTTCCAGGACAGCCAGGGCTATACAGAGAAACTCTGTCTCCAAAAACCAAAAACCAAAAACCAAAAAAAAAAAAAAAAAAGATGTCACCTTATCTGTGAAGGAGATCATACATTGTGGTAATTGAGTTTAGGAGACCCATCCTCAATGTGAACCATCACATTTCCATATCCTGGGTTCTTAGAGTGAATAAGGAGGATACACCAAACTGAGCCAAGCATTAATCTCTGTTTGTTTTTATTTGTAGATACATTGTAGCCGGTGATCTCCTATGAGATCTACCCATAGTAGACTGTAGTTTCAAACTATGATCCAAAATAACCTTTATTTGCTTTTTCTTTAAGTTGCTTTTGCAAGGTATTTTGTCGCTGCAATAGGAAAAGTCACTAACTCACTAATATTTTCATGCTTTCAAGGCAGAGACAGTAGAAAGCAGAGAACATTACATCTCAATTATCTCTAAGAAAGAAAGAAGAAAGAAGAATTTTCACAGACTCATTCAGCTTTGTTTTGAATAAATACAAGGAGGGTTCATTTGTCATGTGTAGGAAAACTAGTAAAAGCAGTCAGCCTGCTCAGGTTAGAGATGGACATCATCTGTGGGGCCCCTATCAGCAGTAGCAATGGTGGCAGAATCAAGACACTAAATCTCAGTGAGCTGTGATAGGAATCAGAAAGTGAATCAGGTAACAGCAGTTGTGAAATCAAGAGTGTTAACACTCTATTGGAAAAAGAAATAATAATTTCAGTTGTTTTGCCTTATTTGATGAATTATACTTTCATATTTATGGGAGCACACACACACACATGCACACACACAGAGACAGACAGACAGACAGACAGACAGACAGACAGACAGACAGACAGAGATTGAACAATGGTGAGACCAGAATACTGACTTATCTATCACCTCAAATAGCCATGTATTTAAGTGAATAATCTCATTCCTCTCTTTTAAAGTACAACAATATATTGAAGTTGAGTATGTTCACCTATTCAACAGGTTTTATGTAACTATAACTTTAACAAGCCTCTTTCATTTCCCTGTTTACCTCCCTTTCCTCTGAGCCATAATTATATTCTATGCTTCTGCAAGGTTGTCTTTCTGTGTATCCCATATGAAACCAGATGATGGTCTTGTCAGGCATCAATGGGAGGAGAGGCCCTTGGTTGTTTGAAGGCTAGAGGAACACCCTCATAGAAGCAGGGGACGTGGGTATGGGATAGGGTGTTTCGGGGCCGGGGAACAAGGAAAGGACATAACATTTAAAATGTAAATAAGGAAAATATCTGTCTATATCATCTAGATTTCCCAGTTTTGCTGAGTATAGATTTGATAGTAGGATCTGAAGAATTTTGGAATTTCTTCTGTTTCTGTTGTGAGGTGCCCCTTTTCTTTTCTGGTTTTACTAATTTGGGTACTGCCTCGTGGCCTTTTAATTACTTTGCCTCAGGGCTTATCTATCTTGTTGATTCTCTCAAAGAACCAGCTTTTGGTTTTGCTGATTTTCTGTATTGTTTTCTTTGTTTCTATTTGATTGATTTAGGCCCTGAGTTTGACTATTTCCTGCCTTCTATTCCTCTTGGGTGAGTTTGCATGAACTCCAATGGCTCATGCTCTAAGATCAAGAATTGATAAATGGGACTACATATGGCAAATCAGCAACTTACAAATTGGAAAAAAAAAAAAAACAAAAAAACAACAAAAAAAAAAACTTCACTAACCCACATCTGACAGAGGGCTAATATCCAAAACACTATTGCATAGGACAGCAAGTGTTTACTGAAGGGACCCTGATATAACTGACTCCCACAGAAGTGGATGCTCACGGTCATCCATAAGAAGGAGCATAGGGCCCACATTGGAGAAGCTAGAGATAGAACCCCAGGAGCTGAAGGGGTCTGCAACCCTAGAAGAGGAACAACAATATGAACTAATCAGAACCCCCAGAACTCGTGTCTCTAGCTCCATATGTAGCAGAAGATGGCCTAGTTGGCCATCATTGGGACGAGAGGCCCCTTGGTACTGCAATCTCTATATGACCCAATACTGGGGAACTCCAGGGCCAAGAAGTAGGAGTGGGTGGGCAGGGGAGCAGGAAGGGGGAGGGGATTTTCGGGATAGCAGTTGAAATTTAAATTAAGAAAATATCTAATAAAAAAATGCAGGAAAAAAAAAAGAACTCAAGAAGTTAATCACCAAAAAACCAAACAACCCAATCAAAAAACAGGGTATAGAACTAAACTGAGATTTCACAACTGAGGAATCTCCAATGGCTGGGAAGCACCTAAAGAAATGTTCAAATGCCTTAGTGATCAGAGAGATGCAAATCAAAACAATGCTGAGATTTCACCTTTAACCAATCAGATTGGCTAAGATCAAAACTTCAGGTGACAATACATGTTGGAGAGGATGAGTAGTAAAAGGAACACTCCTCCATTGCTGGTGGCATTGCAAACTGATAAAACTACTCTGGAAATAAGTCTGGAGTTTCCTCTGAAAATTGGAAACAGATATACCTGAACACCCAGCTATACCACTCTTGAGAATATACTCAAAAGATGCCCCACCATGGCACAGGGATCTGTGTTCCACCATATTCACAGAGGCCTAGTTTGTGATAGCAAGAAGCTGGAAAAAACCTAGATGTCCCAGGACATAAAAATGGATACAGAAAATGTGGTTTGTTTACACAATGGAATACTACTCACCTATTAAGAATGAGACATCCTGAGTTTTGCAGGCCAATGGATGAAACTAGAAAATATCATCCTGAGTGAGATAACTCAAACCTAAAAGGACATGCATGGTATATACTCACTAATAAGTGGATATTAGCCAAAACAAAATAAAAACATATAGAATACCCACGATTTGGTCCACAGAAATCAACTAGCTGAAGTGCCCAAGTGAAGATAGCTCAGTCCCACTTGGGAGAGAGAAGAAAGCAATCACAAGTGGGAAGGTAAGGAGGAACCTGGGAGGGAAAATGGACAGGTGGGTGGGAGTGGCTGGATATGGGAACCTGATCTGGTATTGGGTGAGGGAAAAGTACTGAAGCCTGGGGGCAAGCAGAAAGAATGGAAACAGGCAATAGGAGGTTGTGGGGACCCTCTAGGATGTACCAGAGACCTGGGAGATAAAAGACTCCCAGGAATTAAAGGAAGGGACCTTAGATGAAATGTCCAACAGTAGGGAGAGGGAACTTATAGAGCCCAACTCCAGCAGAAGACAGGGCAACAAGTGAAGGATGGGGTTGCCATCCCACAGTCAATACTCTGTCCCATAATTGTTCCTGTTTGAAAGAATTACAGGGATGAAAATAGAGAGGAGCCTGAGGGAAAAAAAAGGTCCAGTGACAGGTCCAAAGAGAGATTTAGCTCAAGAGGAGGTCCCAAAGCCTGACATTATTACTGAGGCTATGGAGAACTCACAGAAAGGTATCTATCATGACTGGCCTCAAAAGACCCAACAAGGAGCTGAAAGAGTGAGATGCAGATATTTGCACCCATCCAATGGACAGAAGCAGCTGACACCTCTTGTTGTATTAGGGAAGACTGAAAGAAGCTGAGGAGAGGGGCAATCCTGTAAAAAGACCTGTAGTCTTAATTAATCTGGACACTTGAGATCTTTCAAACACTGAACCACTAAACAGATAGCATACACCATCTGATATAAGGCCCCCGACATACATACAGTGGAGGACTTTCAGGTCTGTGTTCATTCAGAGATAAGGCTCCTAACCTTCAAGAGACTGGAGGCCCCAGGGAGTTTAGAGGTCAGGTGGGGTGAAAAGGGGCATCCAAGTGGATACAGTGGGAGGGGGGGGGTGAGGTGTGGAATGTGGAACAGTCAGAGGGTGATGAGGGGTTGGGGAATGGAATATAGATTGTAAAATATAAATTAATTTTAAAAAAGAAAAAAAGATAATATCCACTGGGGGTAGAGATATAAAAAAAAAAAGTTCCAGGTCTCATTTAAGAAAAAAGCTGAAAAGAACAATATCTTCTCTCCTTTTAGAGATTTAAAGTTAAAGAAAACCATGGATCATTAAAACCAAAGGAATAGGCAAATATAGAAAATAGTTGTGATCGCTTCTCGGCCTTTTTGGCTAAGATAACGTATAGAAAATAGTTGTGAACATTTTACTTAACTGTGAAACGATCTGAAGATATAAACTGGTAGGGACGACAGTTGGTAATTGAGAATTGTTTTTTTAATTATTAGAGAGTTTATTCATTTACATTTCAAGTGTTATCCAATAGTCCCCTATATCCTCCCCCCCCCCCCGCCGCCCCCTACCCTCCCTCTCCCGCTACTTGGCCCTGACCTTCCCCTGTACTGGGGCCTAAAACATTGCTAGACCAAGGGCCTTTCTTTCCAAATAATGGCCAACTAGGCCATCTTCTAATACATATACAGCTAGAGACATGAGCTCTCGGGGTTCTGATTAGTTCATATGGTTGGTCCATCTATAGGGTTGCAGACCCCTACAACTCTTGGGTACTCTCTCTAGTTCCTACATTGGGGACCCTGTGTACTGCCCTATAAATGATTGTGAGCATCCACTTCTGGGTTTGTCAGGAACTGTCAAAGCTTCCCAGGAGACAGCTATATCAAGGTCCTTTCAGCAATGTCCTGCTGGTGTATGCAGTAGTGTCTGCGTGGCTGATTATGTGATGGACCACCCAGGTGGGGCACTCTCTGGATGGTCCATCCTTTCATTTTAGCTCCAAGCTTTGTCTCTGCACATCTTTCCATGTATATTTTAATCCCTATTCGAGGGAGGAGTGAAGTATCCACGCGTTGGTCTTTCATGATTTTGTTATGTTTTGGAACTTGTATCTTGGGTATTCTAGATTTCTGGGCTAATATCCGCTTATCAGTGAGTGCATATTAAGTGACTTCTTTTGTGATTGGGTTATCTCACTCAGGATAATATCCTCCAGATACATCCATTTACTCAAGAATTTCATAAATTCATTGTTTTTAATAGCTGAGTAGTACTCCATTGTGTAAATGTACCACATTTTCTGTATCCATTCCTCTGTTGATGGACATCTGGGTTCTTTCCAGCTTCTGGCTATTATAAATAAGGCTGCTATGAACATAGTGGAGCATGTGTCCTTCTTACCAGTTGAAATATCTTCTGGGTATATGTCCAGGAGAGGTATTGCTGGGTCTTCTGGTAGTACTATGTCCAGTTTTCTGAGAAACCGCCAGACTGATTTCCAGAGTGGTTGTACCAGCTTGCAATCCCACCAGCAATGAAGGAGTGTTCCTCTTTCTCCACATCCTCGCCAGCATCCATTGTCCCCTGAATTTTTGATCTTAGCCATTCTGACTGGTGTGAGGTGGAATCTCAGTGTTGTTTTGATTTGCATTTCTCTGATGATTAAGGATTTCGAACATTTTTTAAGGTGCTTCTCAACCCTTTGCAATTCTTCAGTTGAGAATTCTTTGTTTAGCTCTGTACCCCATTTTTAATGGGGTTATTTGAATTTCTGGAGTTCAGCTTCTTGAGCTCTTTGTAAATATTGGATATTAGCCTCCTATCAGATTTCGGATTGGTAAAAATTCTTTCCCAATCCGTTGTGGCCTTTTTGTTTTATTGACAGTATCTTTTGCTTTACAGAAGCTCTGCAATTTTATAAGATCTCATTTTTCAATTTTTGATCTTACAGCACAGGCCATTGGTGTTCTGTTTAGAAATTTTAGCTGGGCGTGGTGGCGCACGCCTTTAATCCCAGCACTAGGGAGGCAGAGGCAGGCGAATTTCTGAGTTCTAGGCCAGCCTGGTCTACAAAGTGAGTTCCAGGACAGCCAGGGCTATATAGAGAAACCCTGTCTCGAAAAACCAAAAAAAAAAAAAAAAAAAAAATTTTATCCCTGTGCCCATATCTTCCAGGGTTTTCCCTACTTTCTCCCATATGAATTTCAGTGTCTCTGGTTTAATGTGGAGGTCTTTGATCCACTTAGACTTGAGCTTTCTACAAGGAGAAAGGAATGGATCAATTCGCAGTCTTCTACATGTTGACCACCAGTTGTGCCAGCACCATTTATTGAAAATGCTGTCTTTTTTCCACTGGATAGTTTTAGCTCCCTTGTCGAAGATAAGGTGACCCAATGTGTATGGGTTCATTTCTGGGTCTTCAATTCTATTCCATTGGTCTACCTGTATGTTGTTATACCAGTACCATGCAGTTTTATCACGATTGCTCTGTAGTATGGCTTAAGGTCAGGCATGGTGATTCCACCAGAGGTTCTTTTATTGTTGAGGATAGTTTTTGCTATCCTAGGTTTTTTATTATTCCAGATGAATTTGCAGATTGCCCTTTCTATCTCAGTGAAGAATTGAGCTGGAATTTTGATGGGGATTTCGGTGAATCTGTAGATTGCTTTGGGCAAGATAGCCATTTTGACTATATTAATCCTGCCAATCCATGAGCATGGGAGATCTTTCCATCTTCTGAGGTCTTCTTCAATTTCTTTCTTCAGAGACTTGAAGTTCTTGTCATACAGATCTTTCACTTCCTTCGTTAAAGTCACACCAAGGTATTTTATATTATTTGTGGCTATTGTGAAGGGTGTTGCTTTCCTAATTTCTTTCTCATCCTGTTTATCTTTTGAGTAAAAAAAGGCCACTGATTTGTTTGAGTTAATTTTATATCCAGCTACTGCATATTTTCACAGATATACATATTTCCACCTAACTGTTCATGACATACTTCACCAGATAGGATATGGAGCTTTAAAATTGCAATCTCCAAATCTGCCAATGGTAGTAGCAGACTGTAGAAAGAATGAAGGAAATGTAACTTCAGATTAAAAGTTACCAGGTAGACATGTAAGATATCCAAGTGTAGAGGTGAATTTGGAGATCAGTATGGGGAAGAATTCTCACCTTCATGGATTTTTTTTTTTTTTTTGCCTTTCATATGATAGACCAAAGAGCAAAATTACTCAGCAGTAGTGACTTGGCACTCAGATATTAGTTCCAAATATGGTTTTTAATAGAAGATGGAAAGTTTCTCCTAGAAAACCTAATTCATGGATTGAGGTGGTGGCTAATTTGCAAAAAAAAAGTCTGAAACATTCAGAAGTCATAGAAAATAAGAAACTGTTTCTAAACAAAGAAATTGAAACAAAACTATACAATGCTGGACATATACCTACAGTCTTAATTAGAGTTTCTATTGCTGTGAAGAGACACCATGACCACAGCAGCTCTTATAAAGGAAAACATTTAAGTGGGTCTGGCTTATTGCTTCAGAGCTTCAGTCCATTATCATTACAGCAGGACACCGAGTGGTGTGCAGGTGGATATGGTACTAGAGAGGTAGCCAAGAGTTTCATATGTGGATCAACAGGCAGCAGGAAATGGGAACAAGTGGACCTGGCTTGAACTTCTGAAACCTCAAAGCAGAATCTCATTGATATACTACTTAGTCCACACCTACTCCAATGACACTCCCTGTGACCCTATAGGAGCCATTTTAATTTAAACCACCCCAACCATTATGCACAGGAGGAAATTCAGAAAGCTCCCATTGTTCAATTGCATAGTAGTTCAAGGAATAAAATAAAGAAATATTGCAGTGTAATTCAGTTTAAAATAATTATCCACAATCCAATACAGATACAAGTTGTCAAATAAATCATTGACTGGGAAAGAGTAAAATTCCTTTTGATGAAGGGACCCTGATAAAGCTGTCTCGTGTAAGGCTATGCCAGTGTCTGGCAAATACAGAAGTGGATGCTCACAGTCATCTATAGGATGGAACACAGGACTCCCAATGGAGAAGCTAAAGAAAGTACCATAGGAGCTGAAGGGGTCTGCAACCCTATAGGTGGAACAACAATATGAACTAACCAGAACACCCCTAAGAGCTTGTGTCTCTAGCTGCATATGTAGCAGAAGATGGCCTAGTTGGCCATCATTGGAAAGAGAGGCCCCTTGGTATTGCAAACTTTATATGCCACAGTACAGGGGAACGCCAGGGCCAAGAAGTGGGAGTGGGTGGGTAGGGGAGCAGAGCAGGGGGAGGGTATAGGGAACTTTTGGGATATCATTTGAAATATAAATTAAGAAAATATCTAATAAAAAAATTGGGGGAAAAAAAAAGAAAGAAAACTCTCCCAATAATGCAGATATTCAGAGTGGGGAAGAGCAGCTCTTCCTGCTCCTGAAGAGTGGTTGACACTTCTTTCCAAAGTAATACACTTAAGAGGACTGTGATCATTTTTTGTTTGTTTTTCTTTTAGTTTCTGCTTCTGTTTTTGTCAGTTTATCATGATATAAAGTCATTCCAATACAGGAAACACCAACAAAACAAGTTTGTTTCTGATCATCTAAAAATAAATCTGTCTTGTATTTTCTGATTAATGTCTGACGTGGAATGCAAAGAATACTAGGGGTGGTAACATTAATAGGCAAGTGGTCCTGGGTTTTATAAGAATGTAGGCTGAGCAATACAAGAAGGGAAATCCAAGAAGTGTTAGCAATCTATGGCCTCTGCTTCAGGTCTGCCTCAACTTCCTGCCTTGAGTTTCTGCCCTGACTTCCCTTTGTGGTGGACCTTAAGCTAAAACTCTTTCTCCTCAAGGTGCATTTAGTTATGCTAATTATCATAGCAATAAAAAGCAACTGGGACAGAAATGAGCAAATTATGTCACAATGGAGAATCCAATAGATACAACCTCAACAAGGTGATCAAGGCTCATGTCAATCAAAATAATTTATGCTATTATAGTAAGATGATGAAATGTCACTTCGTATTTGTGTCTTGCTAACCATGAAATCACAAAACTCTAGTCTAAAAAAAATAACAATAGATAATCTCAAACAAACTAATACTTCTCACATTTACTTGTCAAGACATGAAAAACAAAGAAATTCTAAAAAACATTATCAATTTAGACAAGCCAATGAAGAGACAAGTGGATAGGAAGGCAATTCTGGATGAAACTTAGGAAGAGCAGAGACTACTAAATAAAAATGGAACATTCTAAAGTGATTGGGGTACTTTAATAATGATATGATTGATATTATGTTATTAGTCATAACAAAAATATCTTCCAGATGCAAGGTATTAGCATGTGTCCACTTCACATAGTTAATGTTGCATGTGTCTACATGTCTTAATGTACTGTGAATCAGCATACCTCATTGTGACAGGGATTGGAAAGAAGGTTTACAGTTTCTTTTCTTTCTTTTTCTTTTTCCACTTTTTCTTAAATGTATATATTCTGAAAAGTAAATCAAGCAAGGAAACAGTGATTGAAGAGGCTTTTTTCCCTAAGTTTGTTACATGTATATGTTCTTTTATTTCAAATAATTTACACAAACTGTCGAACATGCTATTATTTTGGAAATTCAAAAACATATAAAAATGCCAGCAAGATAGTCTGATGATAAGTACATATGCCACCAAGCCTAGTCACATGATTTAGTATCTTGAGACCCACATGACAGACAGAGAGACAGATTCCTGAAAAACTTCATTTTACCTAGACTCATACACACGTGGGTGTTCACATAAGCTCACACACTGAATGGATAGATATAGATAGATAGATAGATAGATAGATAGATAGATAGATAGATAGATAAAACAGTAATAGCTTGTGAGAGGTAAATATATTCAAGCTACTATAAAATGTTATATCTTCAGTTTTAAGTTGTTCTCTTTACATTCAAAAGGGCCCCTGATTACCTGATGAGTGATTTCAGAGCACCAATAAATACATTTAGTTGAATATGTATGTATATGTGCTTGTTATTTAGTTGTGAGAACATTATAATGTTTTTTAAAATGCATGCCAGGAAGTACCTTGAAGGTCAGAAGGCTATGAAGACAATCATTCGGCTCACTGATACCTTGCTTCTGCAATGATCTCAGAAGTTTCAAAATCAAAAGGAAGAAGAAATGAAAGAAAAATTGTTCTCATACCAAATCCCTGCAGTGATTCCTGCAAATATCTGAAGAACAAGCAACCTATACAGGCATTTATTGTTACACAGTTATAAGACACACATAAACACCTTTTGATTTTGGAAAACTTTCAGTACACACACAACAACTATAACCAACCAAAGGCAGATTTGTACAGCCCAGTCACAGCACATGCATATACAAAGCACACCTATGGCTCAGGGAACATTCTAGAAGAAAATAAGGAAAGTCTGTAAGAGCCAGTGGGTCAGGGAGTTGGTTAAGAGATTTTAGTCTCCTAATAATTAGCCGAAACCACAAAATCAGTCGTACCAACATGACAGCCCAAATATGAACTAACCAAAAATTATAACAGTGATCATGACAAAACCATGAGGCCTTAACTGTGCATGAAAAACTAGAGAAAACTAAGGATACCTATGATTGAGAGACGTGATCTTTCCTGGAGAACATACCAACTGATTGTTGGTACCGAACAAAAGAAAGGAGGGCGAGTAGGGAGGATTTATGGGAGATTTTGGAGGGAGGAATGGGAAGGTTGAATTATTAATACATTAAAATCTCATAAAATATCAATATGATTCAGGAATCAAAATTAAAATAAACAAAGGTGTATTGGGAAAAAATATATAATCTGACCTTCATACTGAACTGTGTTAAAATTGTTCTAGAGAACATTTGTAAATGTACTGGTAATTTAGTAGCTAAGGTTATTTTGAGCTTGGAAAATAAAATGTGTTAAAAACAAATGCTTTGAATATAAAGGAAAGGGTCCTTTATGGAAAGCATAATCCTCAGGTACAGTGTATTTTGTTTTATGTTCATATCAAAGTTGATGGATTGTGAGTATTATCCATTTTTTTTTATCTGGTATACACCAGACACTCTGTGACCCTTCCCAAGGGCATCTCTGCAACCAACAGAGAGACCATGTAAAACCCCTAGATCCCTCTTTTGTGCTCCATGTTAAAAACAAAAAAGATATCTACTGGATGTTTGTACTACCAGAAAAAATGTAAAATGAATGTGTGTGTTATGAGCTAAAAAGGAAAACGATGTTTACTCATGTGCACAGACCCACTTGTTGTTGTCCCAGGGAAATAAAATGCAGTCTACAGCCATTCTCTTCCATTTCTCCCCAAATAATTTCTTCTTCAGGATGCTGCAGTATGAGAAGACATCATTTGGATTTTCTTATTTGACTGATAACAATTAGCAATGCCTCTTGCTTCATCAAGTCTTTGTTAATAGGATACAGAGTATCTGCTTGTGGTAGCATATCAGGATGTTTAGCATAAGGTAATATGAAGCTGTCTTCTCATCCCATGTCTTTCAAGCTAAGATGCATAAGACACAGGCAAGAGCACACATTGGAAGAGAGTAAAACACAGGCAATAACAAACCACATAAGAAAACATTAGGAAAATGTCATTTTTTCACACCTTATTGTATATACTTGTGAGCTTACATCTGAAATAGCATATCTTATCTATAGATGTTGTCCAAACTTCCTGATCATATAATCACAGATTATCATAACACTGCTAACATGAATGCCGGCCTAAATTAATCCAGGTCGTCTTAAAAACCAAATCATTGACTATCACCTCTGTTAAAGATTAATAAAATTTCTTGGCCATGCCCTAGTTCGCCATCATAGCCCCTGTCCCTCCCCAGTAGTAATCCCAGATACAAAACACAATTCCAATGGATGCTCCATTATCAACTCAACAATTTTTGTGATGATAATATTGTAATAGATTTTCGGAGGGTATAATATACCATATTAGCTCATAGTTCACAAATCTTATATTGCTGCAGTTCCCATTTTTCTGAAAGCTATAGTTCACTGTATAATGCTGATTTGGATGAATGAGATAAAAATCCCTTTGTCTTCTAAATATGGCTGCTACAGGATAGGAAGGTCACAGATCCATCTTACTCTAATGCAATCTCAAAGAATTTATAGATGTAAAAGACATATTTATGTTATTTATTAGTATCTTTAAACTTTTATAGATGTAAAAGACATATTTATGTTATTTAATAGTATCTTTAAACTTAAAAATGGGTATATATATATATATATATATATATATATATATATATATGTATATAATTGTTCTCTATACATACACACATACACACATATATGTGTGTGTGTGTGTGTGTGTGTGTGTGTGTGTGTGTGTGTGCAAGAATTTTTCAAAGCAGTATGGGTAAACAGAGACAGAAGTGGAGGTAAAGAGTGAAGGGAAGGTGAGAGGGCAGATGGAGGGAGGAGAGAGAGAGACAGAGAGAGAGAAAGAGAGAGGGGACAAAAATAAACAGTAGCATTATCAATAAAATCCTTTATAAATAGGAAAGTCTCCCATTGATATCAGTGTGAAAAGATAAAGTTCACACATAACACTGAGTGCAGAGGGATGTAATGTTCATGATACAATCCATTAAGAGGCAGGAATAGGGTATCAAATTGTCAGTGTGCATATTTCAGGTTATGAATGAAAGTCTTTGTTCAAAGCCACTCTTAATCCAAATATTCTTGGTTCAGAATCATGCCATTTTTGATAAAATAAATAATAATAATAATAATAATAATAATAATAATAATAATAATAATAGTAATATCTCCAAAACTCTCGTTGATTTCTGGCATCATGAGACTTTGTGTGTTTTTTGAATAGTCTGGCCCCAGAAACAGGAGCTAATACTATTCTACTTTTTATTCTAGGGGCCTGAGATTCAAATACTGAAGGATAAAAGACAATAAGAAAACCCCAAACAAACAACCATAAAGTAGCCCAAAATAAGGAAAGTCATAACTTTAAGATGGATTTGAAATTTTCTTCATTTCATTTGTACTTACAGTGAAACAAAGTAACCTGTAGACTAGAATACCCAAGATACAATTTACTAAACACACGAAACTCAAGAAGAATGAAGATCAAAATGTGGTCACTTCGCCCCTTCCTAGAATTAAGAAAAAAGCATACATTGAAGGAGTTACAGAGATCATGTGTGGAGCTGAACCAAAGGATGGACCAACCAGTGACTGCAGCAGCCGGGGATCTATCCCATAATCAGCCACCAAACATAGACACGATTGCATATGCCAGCAACATAGTGCTGAAATGCCTTGATATAGCTGTGGGAGGCTATACCAATGCCTGGCAAACATGGAAGTGGACGCTCACAATCAGCTATTAGATAGAACTCAGGACTCACAAGGAAGGAGCTAGAGAATGTACCCAAGGAGCAGAAGGGGTCTTCAATCCTATACGTGGAAGAATAACAGGAACTAACTAGTACCCCCAGAGCTCATGTATCTAGCTGCATATATAGAAGAAGATGGCCTAGTTGGCCATCATTGGGAAGAGAGGCGCCTTGGTCATGCAGACTTTATATGCCCCAGTACAGGGCAACGCCAGGGCCAAGATGTAGGAGTGGGTGGGTAGGGGAGCAGGGCAGGGGATGGAGGAGGGTATAGGGGATATTTGAGATAACATTTGAAATGTAAATGAAGAAACGATCTAATAAAAATGGGAAAAAAAGAAAAAAACATAGAAAATACACAGGGGGTAGTATGGATGTATTTATTTCGACAAGCTGTTTCACTGTTATTCACAAAGAGTGAACTGAGTTGATTCAGCAAAGATCTGAAGTCAGAAGACTGGCTTTCTGTTATTTCAAAAAAAAAAAAAAAGAAAGAAAAGAAAAGAAAAGAAAAGAAAAGAAAAGAAAAGAAAAGAAAAGGGGAACTGTTTTATTTTTTCCGATAAATGAAATCCAAGGCTCTTTGTACTCATTTTCAAAAACACAATTTAAATGATCATTCCAAGGAATGTATATGCTACATGTATAGTATATGAACTAAAGGTGGAAAATTGGAGACTGGAGAGGGAAAGGTTATATTTTCACTTCAATGAAGATATATTCATAAGGAGAATCAACATTTTCCATTATTTGATAATTGTCTGACTCCCTCATAGGGAGGACAGATCTGTGTGTGCAATAGAAAAGTTCATGAAATGGGGAATGTTCAAATTCAGTATCCGGAAAGAATGATAACCTTGACTTTGACTCCCATCAACTCAAAGAGTGGGAGCTGTTATGGGATGACATGTGTTATTTTTGTTTCCTCAATTTCACAAACTGATTGTCTAATCCCATTTCTTTCGAATGAGGTAATATTTCACAAATAAGCTTTTTCATTCTGGAAGAAATGAGTATGTTGAGAGATGCTATAAGGAAGGGACTTATAAATACTTTTAAATAAGGAAATATTTTTAAATAAATAAAAATAAATTACTTGCCGGGCGTGGTGGCGCATGCCTTTAATCCCAGCACTCGGGAGGCAGAGGCAGGCAGATTTCTGAGTTCGAGGCCAACCTGGTCTACAAAGTGAGTTCCAGGACAGCCAGGGCTACACATAGAAACACTGTCTTGAAAAACCAAAAACAATAAATAAAAAAATAAAATAAATTACTTAAAATTTGAATAACTGTAGTCTGAACACAATATATTAGGGACTGTGATCAAATGTTTTCCTGTGTGTACACTTCTGTAGACCCCACAGCCTAGACACATTTGAAGTATAAAGAAATGTAAATTTGATATGAATATCACATTTTAGAACCCAATAGTTTTATTTTGCTGTTGATGTGGGCTGTGTGAGTGTGTGTGAGTGTGTGTGTGTGTTTAAGAGAGAGAGAGAGAGAGAGAGAGAGAGAGAGAGAGAGAGATGCATATTTGCCTATGTAAATGCCAGAAGTCCTCTTGAGATATCATTCCTATGGCACAATCTACTTTTTATCTTTTTTAATTGTTTCTGAATCTTGTACATGTACATGAGAAATTTATTTATTTATCTGTTTTTCTGTTCCTCCTCATCTCCCTCACTATACCCTGAAATCCTTCCACCTAAGATGCACTTCTGTACCTTCATGTCTTACATTTGTGAGTAATCAACAGAATTTCATTAGCTGCTTGCATGAGTGCATGTGGTATTCGATTTCTTGACTTGGCATGTAGGCAATTTACCAGAGGCTACAGTAACATCCAGCAACCATTACTAGCTTGTAGACCCTTTGAAGGGGTATAACTTCTTATATCCACACACTCATAATAGAAATATGGGCTACCGTTTTATAGATCTTGTGCATATAACCACATATACAATGAGATCTTGTGTGCAATAGTCATGTCATATCCAGAAGACTGTTATGCCACATATAATCCCATTCTTTGGCTCTAAAATCTGTTCACCTATGTTCTTCAAAGATGTCCGCAGAGCACTGCAGAGGCTTTTTGAAATATTGTTTCCATTGGTTGGTCCTGAGCCTAATAATTAAATTAAAGCCGTTAGCCAGTGAAAGGCAATAATCCACTAGACTCTACCTTTTTAGCACTGTGGTTATAAGTGTACACCACCATATCCAGATTTTTACCTGTTGCTGGGAATCAATCTTGAGCAATGATGATTTCCATCAAGTACTTTAACAAAAATGCAATCTCCCAGCACCAAAGCACAATAATTCCTAAATTTAGGAGATTAATAATATTTCTGTGGACATGCACCAAAATTAATGGCCCATTTATTTAATATGACTAACAGCAGCTAGTCAGTTCAATTTAAACATCATCATACCCAAGAAAAATGGTCAGGGGATATATATTATATGAATAGTTTCTGAAGTCTTTAAATTTATAACCTTGAAGGACCTTACCAAAAGGAAGGTCATGCTAAATGAGACTCCAATAATGTTCCTTTACTATATATCTCATTCCATCAGAAATGCTTTCAGAGTTTCATCCAGGGCCATGTTTGCTTTACATGCACATAGGTGTGGAGGCATATAATTTACAATGTCCATTTTTTATAAAGATAAGATAAAAAATCATTTATTACATTTTGCTTACAAATTGAAGACAATTGCTATTTGGTAGTTATAAATAAGTTACATGTTATTGATACAATTTTCATGGAAAGCTACCACAATTAATGCTATATAGTATGATATATATATAGTTATAGATATAGTTATAGTTATAACTTCAGTTACAAAAATTATGAGTTTATGTTGGAGCATCTTTTGGGTAGGTGCCTAGGAGTGATATAGCTGTGTCCTCAGGTACTACTATGTCCAATTTTCTGAAGAACCACCAGACTGTTTTCCAGAGTGGCTGTACCAGTTTACAATCCCACCAACAATGGAGAAATATTCCCCTTTCTCCACATCCTTAACAGCATCTGCTGTCACCTGAGTTTTTGATCTTAGCCATTCTGACAGTTGTGAGGTAATATTTCAGGGTTGTTTTGATTTGCACTTTCCTGATGACTAAGGATGTTGAACATTTTTTTAGGTGCTTCTCTGCCATTTGAGTTTCCTCAGATGAGAATTCTGTGTTTAGCTGTGTAATCTATTTATTAATAGGGTTATTTGATTATCTGTAGTCTAATCTTTTGAGTTCTTTGTATATATTGGATATTAACCCACTATCAGATATAGGATTGCTAAAGATCTTTTCCCAATTTCTCAGTTGCTCTTTTGTCCTATTGACAGCATCCTTCACCTTAAAGAAGCTTTGGAACTTTATGAGGTCCCATTTGTCAATTCTTAATCTTAGAGCATAAGCCACTGGTGTTCTGTTCAGGAAATTTTCTCTCATGCCCATGTATTCAAGGCTCTTCTCCACTTTCTCTTCTTTTAGATTCAATGTATCTGGTTTTATGTGGGGGTTCATTTCTGAGTACTCAATTATATTGCATTGATCTACCTCCTTGTCTCTTTAACAATACCATACAGTTTTTAATCACTATTGCTGTTAATACAGCTTGAGGTCAGGGATTGTGATTTCCCTAGAAGTTCTTACCACTCCTGGGAATATACCCAAAAGATGCTCAAACATATAACGAGGACATGCTACATACACTATGTTCATAGCAGCCTTATTTATACTAGCCAGAAACTGGAAAGAACCCAGATGTCCCTCAAAAGCTGAGTGGATACAGACAATGTAAATGGATACATTTACACGATAAAGTGCTATTGAGCTATTAAAATAATGAACTAAATGAAATTGTTAGGCAAATGTATGGAACTAGAAAATATTATCCTGAGTGAAGAAACCCAGCCAGAAAAGAACACACATGGTATGCATTCACTGATAAATGAATATTAGCCCAAAAGCACTGAATACCCATGATTCAATTCACAGATCACAACGAAGGAAGACCAAAGTGTGGATGCTTCAGTCTTAGAAGGGGTAACAAATTACTCACAGGAACAAATACAGAGACAAAATATGGAGCAGAGGTGGAAGGAAAGGCTATCCAGAAACTGAACTACCTGAGGATCTATCCCATAAATAGTTACCAAACCCAGACACTATTGTGGATGCCAAGAAGTATATATGCTGACAGGAGTCTGATATAGATATCTCCTGAAATGCTATGCCAGAGCCTGACATATACAGAGGGAGATGCTTGCAGCCAACCATTGAACTGATAATGGTGTCTCTAATGGAAGAGTTAGAGAAAGGACTGAAGGAGTTGAAGGGGTTTGCAACCAAATGAGAAGAAGAACAATATCAAACCACTAGAGCTCCGAGGGTATAAATCACCAACCAAGGAGCACACATGGCTACAGCCGTTTATGTAACAGAGGATGACCCTTTTGGGCATCAATGAGAGAAGAGGCCCTTTGTCCTGTGAATGTTTGATGCCCAAGTGCAGGGGAATGCAAGAGCAGATATGTGGGAATGGGTTGGTAGGTGGGGGTACACCCTTATAAAAGCAGGAGGAGAGGAAATAGGATGGGGGGGTTGGGGTGAAATTGGGAAATGGGATAACATTTGAAATGTAAATAAATAAAAATACCCAATAAAAAAAGAAAATAACCAATAAAAAAAGATGTTTATGTGAAAAAAATTTAGGTGAAAAGTTATGGGTTTAACCCATTATTTTACAGTTGACTATAAAATATTTCAGAAAGATTGGTGGGTGAATTAGAATTTTTTTTGTCTTTGAAATTTTAAAAGTTGGTCAATAGTAGGGAATATACACATTCCAAAGCCTGCTTTGTGAGAGTGTTCTTGATTAAAAGAGTCCTAGGAATCAAACTCATGGTTAAGTTCTTGAAGCAGGCCCACCATCTTTCCTCAGAGGCCAGCAGACACAGCTAGGGCCTGTCCTGTGCTTCACACACCGCAGGACTTTAAGATCACATCTGGGTCATGCCTGAGTGGAGTGCAGAGGTGGTGTTGGGAGCAGTGGGTCAGCAGTTGCCCACAGGGGCAGGATCCGAGAACTCTGCCCCACCGGAGGCTGGGCCTCTCCCAGCCAGAGCACCCTCCACCCCACCATCTTTTCTCTGAGCCCAGCAACTCCCAGGTCTTTAAGATCACATCAGGAGCTCAGGGCTTGGTCCTCAGGAGCTGTGCACTCTCTTAGGCACTTTATGGACCCTCCAAGCTATCTGGGGACCTCAAGTGAGCAGGGGAACACAGCCTCTGTTCTAGCCCATGGAACCTGAGACACCAGCCGGGAGATTGATAGTGGCCCAGGGCAGAGCAGTACCTCCCTTCCAGTCTGGTCCGGCCAGCCCAGCACCAGCTCGGGTCTCAGGCCACAGGTGCTGTGAACTCTCCTAGGCTCTTTCGGGACTCCCTAAGCTATCTTGGGACCTGAGGTAAGCAGGGGAACACAGCCTCTGTTCCGGCCCAATCCCTTGGACCTTGAGACATCAGCCAGGAGATTGATAAAGGCCCAGGGCAGAACAGCGGGTCCTTTCTGGTCTGCACCAACACCAGGTCTCCTCGGGCAGAGATGGCAGGAGGCAAGCTCAAGAACAGAAGCAACAGAATCCAAGGGTACTTGGCATCACCAGATCCAAACTCACCCACCACATAAAGTCCTAGATACAACAGCACACCAGAAAAGCAGGACATGGATATAAAATCACTGGTCATGATGATGATGGAGGACTATAAGAAGGAAATACAGGAAAACACAGATAAACAACTAGAAGTATTTAAAGAGGAAAAACTTAGAGAGTTACAGGAAAACACAGATAAACAACTAAAAGCATTAAAAGATGAAATACTGAGAGAGTTACAGGAAAAGAATACCAAACAGGTGATGGAATGGAGCAAAACCATCCAGGACCTAAAAATGGAAGTAGGAAAAATTAAGAAAAACCAAAAGGAGATAACCCTGGAGATAGAAACCATAGGAAAAAAATCAGGAACCATAGATATGAGCATAAGCAACAGAATACAAGAGATAGAAGAGAGAATCTCAGGCACAGAAGATTCTATAGGGAGCATAGACAAGACAATCAAAGAAAATGCTAAATGCAAAAAGACCCTAACACAAAATATCCAGGAAATCCAGGACACAATGAGAAGACTAAACTTAAGGATAATAGGAGTAGATGAGAAGGAAGACTATCAAACTAAAGGGCCAGCAAATATCTTCAACAAAATAATAGAAGAAAACTTTCCATACCTAAAAAAAGAGATGCCCATAAACATAAAAGAAGCCTACAGAACTCCAAATAGGCTGGACCAGAAAAGAAATTCCTCCCAACACATAATAATCAGAACAACAAACGCACTAAATAAAGACAGAATATTAAAGGCAGCAAGGGAAAAATGTCAAGTAACATATAAGGGCAGGCCTATCAGAATTACTCCAGACTTCTCACCAGAGACTATGAAAGCCAGAAGATCATGGACAGAGATTATACAGACGCTAAGAGAACACAAATGCCAGCCCAGGCTACTATACCCAGCAAAACTCTCATTTACCATAGACGGACAAACAAAAGTATTCCACGACAAATGCAAATTCACACAATATCTCTCCAGAAAGCAAGCCCTTCAAAGGATAATACCAGAAAAACACCAATACAAGGACTGAAACTCTGCCCTAGAGAAAGCAAGAAAGTAATCCTTCAACAAACTTAAAAGAAGACAGCCACAAGAACAGAATCCCAACTCTAAAAACAAAATGACAGGAAGCAACAATTACTGTTCCTTAATATCGCTTAATATCAATGGACTCAATTCTCCTATAAAAAGGCATAGACTATCAGACTGGATACACAAACAGAACCCGACATTTTGCTGTCTACAAGAAACACACCTCAGGAAAAACGACAGACACCACCTCAGAGTGAAAGGCTGGAAAACAATATTCCAAGCAAACGGCCCAAAGAAAAAAGCTGGGGTAGCCATTCTAATATCAAATAAAATAGACTTTCAACCCAAAACTATCAAAAGAGACAAAGAGGGGCACTTCATACTCATCAAAGGCAAATTCTTCCAAGAGGAACTTTCAATTCTGAATATCTATGCTCCAAATGCAAGGGCAGCCACTTTCATTAAAGACACTTTAGTGAAGCTTAAAACACACATTGCACCTCAGACAATAATAGTGGGAGACTTCAACACCCCACTCTCATCAATGGACAGATCCTGGAAACAGAAATTAAACACAGACTCAGTGGAACTAAGGGAAGCTATGAAACAAATGGACTTAACCGATATCTACAGAATATTTCATCCTAAAACAAAAGGATATACCTTTTTATCAGCACCTCATGGCACCTTCTCCAAAATTGATCACATAATTGGCCACAAAACAGCCCTCAACAGATTCAAAAATATTGAAATTGTCCCATGCATCCTATCAGATCATGATGGACTAAGGCTGCTCTTCAATAACAACATAAGTAGCAGAACACCATCATTCACTTGGAAACTGAACAACAATCTACTCAATGATACTT
>LR752459.1:43846-84243 GCA_902729485.2 Mus minutoides
ACCCAAGGAGCTGAAGGGGTCTTCAACCCTATAGGTGGAAGAATAACCATGAACTAACTAGTACCCCCTGAGCTCATGTCTCTAGCTGCATATATAGAAGAGGATGGCCTAGTTGGCCATCAGTGGGAAGAGAGGCCCCTTGGTCATGCAGACTTTATATGCCCCAATACAGGGGAACGCCAGGGCCAAGAAGTGGGAGAGAATGGGTAGGGGAGCAAGGCCGGGAGCGGGGAGGGTATAGGGAACTTTCTGGATAACATTTGAAATGTAAATGAAGTAAATATCTAATAAAAGTTGAAAAAAAAGTTCTTGGAGCAGTTATGAAATGAAATGGGAAATATAATAAGAATAGAGAAATCATTCACAGTATAAGAATAAATATAAGAAAAAACTACAGAGCTAGGCACCTCTGGAAAGATGGACCACAGTGAGTTCATGTTTATCCCCACTAGCCATGTCTCCTAGGATGTTATTAAAAGGGGGCATTCTTGTGCAGATGACTTGTGTTGAATGGGATTATCACAGGCTACTTCAGGAAGAGATCATTTCCCCAAAATATCCTGCTACCATGCCTAATATAGCAGTTTGCTGGTCTGGACATAGAAGTAAATATAGGGCCAGGAATGATAATAAGATTGTGTCTCAATGGCCATACTGAGTAAAAGAAGATATATTTTTAATGAATGGTGAGTTACAAATTTTGTAAAAAGTGATGTTTGATTATGCTCTGCCATGCATGTAGGCCTGAATCACTGTGTTCACATCTAATCTGAACACAGGGATTTAGTAAGTATAGTGTTCCCTCTTCCTTTCAAGGTCTCTATCTGTAGCTGTCATTGTGGCTGTCTGTGTTTTTGTGACTCTGTCTCTGCCTTCCCCACCTCCCCTGCCTCTCTTGTTTCTTTTCCTTCTTCAGCCACACACACTGTGGTAAGTGTTACACGATATTAAGTTGACTAAGAAGCTATACTTCTTATTGTATGTATAGCCGAGAAGAGATTTGAGACAAAATAATTAATATCCCTTTTCAACTTAAGGATTTCTTTAATTCTTCCTTTAACAAGCAGAAGTAGGTTGGCCAATGTTGATATGGCTGTTAATTTATTTGAATTTTACACAAAACACTGTAGTTAACCATAACTATATCAACTCAGCAGAACTTCATGCCGATCTTAGAAGATTTCATTTTTTATACAAAGTATCTCATTTTAGGAAAACAGAACATAGAATTGCAAGATTCATAAGAAAAACTGATACTCAGTGAGTTGAGCATTACTTTTCTATGGTCATCTCTAAGTATGACCTGTGTGGTTTCATAAAAATACTTTTCCAGGATGCTCAAGTTGAAGTTACAAACATACCTTTTCCCCCCTTTTCTCTCTTCTTGACTAAGTTAAACTAGTTTTGAACATGTCCTACAGCTCACATAGCATAGCTTTCTTTTGAGTTCAACTGTGTTTAGCTTTGAAAGATGTAAAATCCTCATATATCGGGTTCATTGAAGTTGAATGTTATTCTTGTCATCAAACGAAGAAAAGAAAATTATCATTGTGAATGAGCTATTTTAATCTGTATGTATTATCCCACATGTGAATTATAGTTTAATTGAAGAATATTTTAAGTACATTGTAAAAGTCAGTCATCCACCACAGTTTAGAAACTCAACCTGATAGAGTTTTCTTTTGCATCAATTCAGAGATTTGGAGTAGAAAGTAAAATGGAGCGGAAGGAACCATACACTTATTTGTAACTCTCTCCTATCCTCTTTCAGGGTGGTAAGGCCACATACTCACTTGAGCAGCAACTGTACTAAAATAGAATATGTTGACCTCGCTAGTCCTGCCTTTTTGTAAGTTTGATCCCAGACTGAAACACTAGCCTCTTATTTTTAATTTAATTTGTTGTTAAGGATTTCTGTATCTGGGGAATGCAATTAGGCTTTCTGTGACATCTGTCTGTCAGAAAGGATAATGACCTTTCCAGCAAGCATTCACCACTGAACACAAATCTTAATCTAAGGCAGAATTTGAGGCACTCCATGGAAACAACAGAAAGTTCTGGTCTCTTGGGTCTGGTAATTTAAGAGAGCTGGCCATTCAGCTGCATTTACAAGCAGCTCTTCCCACAGAAGTCAGCAATTATCTCCTCAGACCAGGTGACAGATGGTAGGAAAATATGCTCTAAGCCCAGGAGCTAGGTGTCTGCAGCTGTGAGACATATCTCACCAGGGTTCCCTTGCATTTGCTTCCTATGACAGGCTTCAGTGTTATCGAATGGACCAGGCCCCTTCAAACCTGCCAGTCATTGCTCTTCCCTTATTCCATGGATCTTCAGTCTCCCGAGAGCAGGCTTCTGCTAAATCAAACAGACAAGCTTTAATTTAATTTTATATCCATCTACCTCTGTAAGAATAATTTAATGCATAAAGTTCTGCAATCATAAGAAAAGAACAATACCAAAAACATATAGTTAAACATCAAAAGCCCACTCTTACTTCATTGCTCCATGAAAAACTCTATTCATATTTTGCTTATGTTTATTTTTTTCTCCCCAAACTCTCAAGTTGCTTAAAGCCAAGGATTTTATTTCATTCATATGTTATTTCTAGGTAGCTACTTTATGTGTTTTACACATAAATTAGATATATTGAACAAATAATAGATTGATTACTTAATTGGAAAGACAAAACTGATATGCTCAGGTGAACGTAGGGTCGTAGATAGAAGGAAAGGGGGCATTGTGACTGATGAGCTTCCCCTAGATCTTTGAAAGCAGAAGCTAATTCTGAAGGATATTATATACAAAGATTTCATCAAAGCAACCTATGTTTGTCAATTCTGCCAAACAGTTGCTTGGATTCCAGAATCCCTTCTAAACGGAATTTTCCCCAGAGGTATCACATTAGCGCCTTTTCTGATCAGTCTCTTAGCAGGCTTAAATTCCTACAGTTCTTATCACTCATACAGTTCTTCTTCTGAGCTTCAAGCATTTTGTTATTAAGAAGGAATGCAGGGATATTATCCAGTCTTCCAAGTTCAATGCGACACTCTAATACTGATATTTGTCCACTTTTTTCTGTACATTGATAGACTTAAATTAGAGTGGAAATTGCACATTTTGTGATTATTACATATCCTTTAATGGGAAATGCTCCATAAACAATTTCATTCACAATCAAAACCAAACCAGGGATGAAAGTATATAGTAATCTCCGCACTTGGGAGGCTAAGGCAAGATGATTATAATTCTAACACATGATAGTCAGTGACCTAGGATCTAAACCAAGGATAACACACATAATCAATCAAATACCAGGAGCCTTTTCAAAATACTGTGATATTTAGACATTTGTCTTTACATATTTAAGAAGATCAAAAACCTCAGAAACTTTCAGGATGATGAAGAGAAATCATCAAACATCACTAAGGCGGTGAATTCCCGTCAAGTTGTACAGATGTGCTATTATGCCTTGATAAGAAGGTGGGAGCATGTTTTATAAAAGTGGAGCAACAATCCTTATTTTTTTAATGTTGCAACATAAAAATAAAACAGATATGTCTTAAATAAAAGACTTGACCAATCAAGAATATTTTCATACTCATCCTTCAAATCCACTATTGTCAAATTAATAATTTGACAGTTATATCTAGGAGATGGATTTACAGCAAACTATCCACATTTCTTGTTATGTCTGAAAACCATCATGGATGCCTCATGTTCAGAGACCCAATTACTCATATTGTTCTGCCTCTTCCATGGAAACAGGCTGTCTGTATTCTTCACACAGTAATCTCTAGCAAGTATGGTCAAGCACAGAGCTCCAGATGGACCATAGCCACCAACATACACTCTATATATCCTCCAAGGATGTCTAAAGATCTTTCCTCTCCAGTGTACTCTTATGTTTTTGATTCAGAGTTTCAATAGAGTTATTTTTTTCTACCTATAATTTATTCTATGACTTGAGATATAGTCTCAAATCATTATCATTCTTCTATATCAAATATAATCATAGCTGATGTTTCAGGAGTCCAGAAACAAAAGGACTCTTCTCTCATGTTCCCTTGTCTACATCACTTTATGTAGTCAGATGCCTGGACATGAGGTTATCTTGTGAGTGTGAAGTTCATAGACCACCATAGCCATAGGGTATCACCAAGAGATTCCAGCCACTAGTATCAAACAGTTTACTGTCAAAGCCTACTATTAAAGAGAATACAATGAAACAGCAGACTACACAAACATGATTTTGGTGAGGGTGATTAAGTTGAATAACATTGTGCTTTGGAAGAAATTCATTCATGTGACAGCAGATGCTGGCGAGGATGTGGAGAAAGAGGAACACTCCTCCATTGTTGGTGGGAATGCAAGCTTGTTCAACCAGTCTGGAAATCAGTCTGGTGGTTCCGCAGAAAATTGGACATAGTACTACCGAAAGATCCAGCAATACCTCTACTGGGCATATATCCAGAAGATGTTTCATCTGGTAATAAGGCCACATGCTCCACTATGTTCATACCAGCCTTATTTATAATAGCCAAGAACTGGAAAGAACTCAGATGTCCCTCAACAGAGGAATGGATACAGAAAATGTGGTACATTTAAACAATGGATTAAATTAAATTAATTAATTAAATAAATAAATCAGCAATTAAAAACAATGAATTTATCAAATTCCTAGGCAAATGGATGGATCTAGAGGGTATCATACTGAGTGAGGTAACCCAATCACAAAAGAACTCACATGATATGCACGCACTGATAAGTGAATATTAGCCCAGAACCTTAGAATACCCAAGATACAATTTGTAAAACACATGAAACTCGAGAAGACAGAAGAACAAAGTGCGGACACTTTGCCCCTTCTTAGAATTGGGAACAAAACACCCCTGGAAGGAGTTACAGAGAAAAAGTTTGGAGCTAAGATGAAAGGATGGACTATCCAGAGACCACCCCACCTGGGGATCCATCCCATAATCAGCTACCAAATGCAGACACTATTGCATACAACAGCAAGATTTTGCTGAAAGGACCCTGATATAGCTGTCTCTTGTGAGGCTATGCCAGTGCCTGACAGAAGTGGATGCTCACAGTCAGTTATTGGATGGAATACAGGGCCCCAGTGGAGTATCTAGAGAAAGTACCCAAGGAGCTGAAGGCATCTGCAACCCTGTAGGTGGAACAACAATACGAACTAACCAGAACCCCCAGAGCTCATGTCTCTAGCTCCATATGTAGCAGAAGATGGCCTAGTCGGCCATCATCGGGAAGAGAGGCCCCTTGGTATTGCAATCTTTATATGCCCCAGTACAGAGGAATGCCAGGGCCAAGAAGTAGGAGTGGGTGGGTAGGGGAGGAGGGTGGGGGGATGGTATAGGGGACTTTCGGGATAGCATTTGAAATGTAAATGAAGAAAATACCTAATAAATAATTGGAAAAAAAACCAGAAATGTATTTATTTTCAGAATCAGTGAAATCAAAGTCAGAGGTAAAAATGCAAATCTCAAGGCCAGACTAGTAAACCAGGATCAGGCAAAGTGTAGGGAATGTTCAAGCAGGGATTTTTGTCTAAGAAGAAATTTGATTTTTTTTTTTTTTTTTTTGAGAAATGAAAAGGGAGAATCTTTCTAAAGCCAAAATAACAGTGAGAGGAATTAAGCCTAAAAGGAAAACTATGGTCTTGAAAGTCATTTCATAAGTGAACTAGATATTGCTGAATACATTTATCAGAGTCTTATTTACATTAAAAGATAATCATTCTCAGGAAAACAAAGTTGGCAAGGCTAACATGTCAGAAATCATATAAAAATGAGTAAGAAAACATATCAGAAAGTGTGTACATGCACTCCTTTTTGCTTCAGCCCTCAAAATCCTCAAATAGGTCTGTTATTAGTGCATATTAGGCAAAGAGCTTGGAATACCTGTGATAAAACTCACAGAACATATGAAGTTCAAGAAGAAGAAATCCAAAGTAAGGATACTTCCGTCCTACTTAGGAGGGGGAATAAAATAATCATGGGAGGTAAAGTGAAGGAGGGATTTCGGAGAGAGAGAGAGTAGGGGAAGGGAAAAGGGGGCAGGACCAGGTGTGGGAGGAGATAGGGGAGATATATAGAGGTTTAGGAAATTGAAAAGCAGTGGTAGCAGTGAGGGATTGCTGCAGACCCTTTGGACCCCCTGTCTGCATGGAAAGGGTTCTCTGGAGCAAGTGGGCAAGAATTCGGTGAATGACAAACAGATACTACACAATTTGTCAAATGGAGCATCAGATTTTTTATACAGAAGAAAATAGGGAAGTTAGGTGACACACCAGCAAGATACAAGGAGGTTACTAGAGGTTAGTGGATTCTAACACAAAACAGAGTAATGCAAGAGGGCAAGGACTGGCAGGAACCAACTGGGATAAGATTCAAGGTTAACAACTGGGATCAAAAACAACTCCACCTAAGGTCAGCTTAAACTTAGAAGCCAGGAGCAAGGGCTTCCTGTCCTTGCCTTAGTCCACCTTCCCCCTAGGCCATTGTAAATACTTGTATCTAGGTTTAACTCAGCTAGCTATAGTTCTAAGTATCTAGTCTAGTTCCTCCTCAGGCCACAAACTTCCTTTTTCCTAGATAATGGTACTTGTATCTGGGTGTAACTCAGCTAGCTATGCCCAGGGTCAAGGACTGCCTAGAATCTAATTTAGCTATATGTCAAAAATTCAATCCTTAGAAGCACTTGTAATGGTAATGAAGCAATATTAAGGGAAAGCACACAGATCTGTTTACCAACTAAAGAAAGGACATTGGAGCATTCTTTATACAGGATTCCAGGAGACTAAGTTTCCCTGAACTTTTCGCCTTGGGACCTCACCCAGACTTTCCAGCCTGTCAGGCGGGTCACTACTGGAGTGGATGTAGCAAGGTATGGGGACCTAGGGGTAGCCATCAGAAAGTCCCAGATGCCAGTAAAACAAGGGGTTTCTAGGACCCAACAGGGATGATTCCAACAAAGGAGAGAGAGAACCTGTAAAGACCATATCCTGGTTGAGAGATTGGGCCACCCACCTCAAAATATTAACCTAGATTTCTTAAAGGAAACAAAGGAACAAAGAGTGGAGCAGAGACTGAAGGAAAGGTTGTCCAGAGGCTGTCCCACCCGGGGATACATCTCATATGCAGACACCAAATGCAGACACGATTGCTGATGCCAAGAAATGCTTGCTGATAGGTGCTTTCTTCTGGGATGCTCTGCCAGAGCATGACTAATACAGATGTGGATGCTTGTAACCAACCATCAGACTGTGCACTGGGACCCTAATGGAGGAATTAGAGGAGAGACTGAAGGACCAGAAGGGATTGGCAACCCTACAGGAAGAACAACAATATAAACCAACCAGACCCCACAGAGATTACAAGGACTAAACCACCAACCACAGAGTACACATAAAGGGACCCATGGCTCCAGCTCCACATGTAGCAGAGGATTGCCTTATCTGGTATCAATAGTAGGGAGGCCCTTGGTCTTGTGAAGACAAGATGCACCAGCACAGGGAAATGTTTGGGCAGTGAGGCAGGAGTAGGCTGGTAGGTAGGAAAGCACTCTCATAGAAGCAGGAGGAAGTGAGGATAGGATGGGGATTTGCGGAGGGGAAATTGGAAAGGGGATAACATTTGAAATGTAAATAAATAAAACAACCAGTAAAAATTTAAAAAATAAAAATAAACATATTTTTAATAAAAAGAATTAAAAAGAAGAATGAGGCCTACAAGAAAGATTCTGTGGTGTGATTTAGGTTGAGGAGAAATAAGTGAGCTCTAGTGAACTACAGCTATACTGAATGAATACTCATTTGTTTGAACTTTCGTATTTTGTGTAGTGTAAGACTTTTTCTTTCAACCATGAATATTTTATTGTTACATTCAAGCTCTGGAACATCTTAAGATGAGAGAAACAAAAACATGTAATATAGGTTTCAAGAATCATCTGTGCTCTGGATGTGCCACAGATCAAGACATGAAGGATAAAGAAACTAGTGAGTTGACTGGGGGAGAAACATTTCATGAAGGGTAAGTGATAAAATATGCTGCATTTGCCTTGGGGGTTGGGTATGTGAGGGTGGTTGGTTGAGTGTCAGAATCCCTTCAAACTTGCAGGTTTGGGATTCCACATGGCCAACTGTTAAAGAGAAAGGTAGGTTTAAACTCAAAAGTCATGAGCAACTTTATTTTACCCAATTCCACCTCTTATGATGGACCTTGCCACGCCAAATATGATTGGCAAGAAGAGGTACCAACCTGCTGTGCTCAAGTTCCCTATGAACATACTGCTGAAACACTTTACCTGCCATATGCTGGTTGTAAGAAATTCTACAGCAAGAGTCATATTAAAATCTCTTTTTCTTTATTTTGTATTAAAATTTACTTTTCCCTAATGTTACATTAAGATTGATTTAATAGTTTCTATTAGTATTTATTAATGCTTTCTAAAGAAAACCAATCTCAACTTCAAACATATGGAATTTTTAGGAACAATGAGTATATTTCTCACCAAACTTCAACTGCCTTTAATAACTTATTAATTTCACCTTGATTTCATTTTCAATGCTGAGGGGGAAACACCTTCGGTGACTTTTCATGAGGACAATTATTCAAGATCTGAGTACATGCTGCTGTAAGATGAACACGAAGAGAGTTAAATAGGCACTCATACTGACCTTGAGTAGTTTATGATCTAAGTAGAACATTATGATGCAGAAATATATCTTCAGGGAACGCATTAAAGACCTTACAGTACTTATGTGTTTAAATTATGTGCAAGCAAAAAGGCAACATAATTTAATTCAGTGATGAAGAAGGCAAGGACTTCAGTTCAAGGGAAAGTATCAAAGATTAGCCTTAAGCTTAGGAAGACTGAAAAATAAGGAATTTTAGATGTGTCATTCTAAAGCGAAAAGGATCTTAGTGAATTGGGAATGGAATAGTCTTTGGTATCTTCATGACTATAATCAGCTATATCATGTGATTCATAAATATGTTTGCTTAGAAAATGTAATATATTATGATTATAGAGTGTGTATGTACTGGTAAATAAACAGTAAATAATCAATGGAGCTATGGGTTTGAGTTGACTTCAGGAGTATTTGGTGAAAATGTTGATTTGAGATAACAGGTTGCATTATATCTATAATGTGGATCCATATAAGGAAATGAGCTAGGTAAAGTAAGTTCAAATACAGTTAAGGAGATCTAATGTTAGACTCAAATGTAGGTCTGGTGATAGGACATTGGAATTGCTCCAAAGAACATTTAAATTACTGTCCCATGTTAAAGTTAAAACTGCAAAGCTGAATGTTGAGTAGGCTGGGTCATTCTGTTTTTCTCCTGGAGTAAAGGTTCTGGCTACAGCTCACTGTATTTCTGCTTCCCTATCATCAGTCCTCCTCCTGCCACATGCAGTATCTTTAATGAGATAGAAACAAAACTTTCTCTTTTCTGATTGGAACATATTCTGAATGGTCTCTTGCTCTCTAAAACATCCATAGGCTCTCAAACAAAGAAAACAGTTGAACACTCTCTAGCAAGAATGATCTAAGCTAAACTTACTTCCCTATCTTTGCAAAAACAAGTTTTCAATTAAAGACACCTGATGTCTTGTAACCAGAGCCCCTACACCATACCCACAGTCCTTTAACAGAAACAAACAGCACTTGCAAATGTAATTTCTATGTATATAAATTACTTAACAATTTGCCATATAAAACCTAGTCCAACATATTTCTTTAATAAACCCCTACATATTTTGTTTGACACATAGAAATCCCTCCTAAGAATTCATGAATATCTTCTTCTGAAAATGAAATTATATTCTCCCTAACAAACTGGTCACATGAACCTTGAAGGGTAACAGAGATTTAATCTTCAGCAACTCTTCTGTGGCCTAGACATAAGAAGATGGGCTAATATGTTATTAACCATCACTTTGACATATTCAGATTTATTATCTCTATCCTCCAGCTTTTGGAAATCAGGATCCTCTTAATATTAGTCCTGAGCCTTACCAATATTATAGATAAAGTGGGCTTCATGTTACTTCTCAAACCTCCTGCCATTTGAGGAAATGGCACAAAGTTTTCTGCCTGGTGAAATGAGGCAAGTAATTTCTGTTCCCTCTTTCTTTTCAGTGATTTCAGTAAAAATACAGACTAAGCAATGAGACTCTTTGAACTGTCTGGAAGAAAAATCCCATTTAAATCCTCTGTATTATTAACCGAACCCCAGACCAGAAAAGCTTAGCTTGGCTTTTACACTTCAAATCCACCATGTTCCTAGGCAGTGTGAGCTTGACAAATCACATCCCTGCCCATCTCTTCTTCTCAGCAGCTCCTGATCCTGCTCAACTCATGAAGTCGGTGACAGGAGCTTGTCGGAAGAAGGGAAAAGATGAGTGCCGTGGAGGGAAATTCATATTCATCAAATAGATTCAAACTTTGGGTTTCACCAAGACATCAAGTGTTAGTGAACTCAGAATCAATGAAAAATTACCTAAGATTCCCCGCCACCCCTCAGCCAGGTTTCTTTGTTTCCTGGACGAATGTTAGGACAACAAAAAATAATACAAACCAGCTTTTGCTGCTCATCATTTATAGTTCCAATCTTCTTCCCAAAGGTGACATTCCATGCTTCTGCTCTAATGTGAAATGATCATACAGAAAACAATTTTAAATGTAACTAAAGATGTTTAAGAATGCACTGATAAAAGTGGCAATTACCCTGAGGAAAATAAAATAACATCTCCTGACTTAATTTATAAAAGGGTTAATATTGATGATTCTCCTCATTCCATACACCTGTGAAGTCTTGGTTTAGTCTATGACTATACCTTTGAACCTTATATGCTCTATACTGAAGTGGTGAAAAGAATTGCAAGACAGTGCACCTGGGTTCCCTTTCAGTCCAGATGCAGAGTTACAGGCAGAGTAGCACTGAAGTTTTCCTCATGACAGAAGAAGAGCAATAAAAGTTTGATGACAAAGTCATTTTGAGAAATTAACTTTGGTTAATTTGTCTGACCTTGCTTTAAGAGGGGCAGCTGTGCTGAGTCTACAGACAGCGTCAGCCAAGCAGCACCTGATGAGTGGCTCTTTACGGAAGGCAGATGGCTCTGACTGCTTGGTCCTATAGAGAGGAGTTATTCCCAGATTCTACCTTACCTGAATCCAAACATCATCAATGTTTTGTTTGTACATCATTGTCTCCTTCTCCTAGTTCACTGGTATATTCCCTGAACGTAAAACATCTTGACAAACTACCAGTATGGTGTTAATAGTCCAAGAAACTGTAATATATCCATACTGGTTTTTTGTCATGCAGTCTTTAAAATACAATCTCTAGGATTCTAAAAGTACTTTTTTGTTCCTAATCAAAGGTCACTAGGGTCCTTGTCTAGCTCCATGATGGTATCTGGTCATCTATAAAAAAAGCCAGCAGGAAATAGGAAGTATAAATCTACTAGCATCTATATAATCCAGGAAAGAAATGGAGTTAAAGGTTGAATTGTTAAGCAATGATTAATGATCTAATCAATCACATCTACAAGAAGAATCATCTAAGAAAGCAGCAAAGAACCAGGGCTCTTGTGATTCCAGAACATAGTAGAGGCTTCCATGCTCAATGAAAGTGTGCCAACTCTTCATCTTCTATAGGAAGCTATACTGTTTGCTTTGTGTGTCGCATCAATGGCTGTTGATTTGTGTGGTTTCTGTTATGAATTTAAGGGTTTTGCTGTTTTCACAAAATCACTAAGTCTAACCAAGCAAACTCCAAAAGGAGTTATCAGAAGCCTGGTTTATATCAATTTAATAAGAAGCACAAGCCAAAACTTGAGGCTTCCTGTCACCTAATACAGATAAATCATTTGAGACTGAGTCCCTCTCCTATGGGACAAGATCCTGTCCATGAATATAGTGGGTTAGAAATGAATTGAATTATAGGATATGAAGTTATTGCCCAAAGGAGACTCACTACATGTGAGCAAATCTCTCCCTAGATAAATCTATTATCTTAAATATAATGTAGAATGGTATGAGCATAGGAAGAAACACTAGGAATTTTCTCTCTTGAATTGATGCTATAGTAGACTATTAAAAGAGATATGAAAGAAAAAAGTATTTGTTTCTAATTATAGTAGACTGAATACACTGCTTAAGAAAACTCGAAGAGTGTGTTTTTATTTAAATTTTATACATCAAGAATTGTTCAGCAGATAGCTAATGCATACTGTATTTGAGTTTAATTCAGATGGAGATAACAGTAGAACACAGAAAGTAATGACTGAAATAAAAACTTACCCTCCATTTCAGGTACCAGTTCACAGCCTGTTCCACAAGGTATATTTTCTACCAACTGCCAAAAATCAGAGCTTCCAGAATTTTATTTGTTTAAATTATTTGGTAAAACATACATTTAAACACAAGGGTAATATTGGGCTTAAGGATGTATTATAAAAATATTATTTGATGAGAAGATAAACATCTATGCAAGAGGTGAGCAGTGGAAAATAGATATATAAAGGCTTGGAGCTGCTCTGCTGTCAGTGCGTGCTGTTTCCAGCAACTTCCTTATAACCACTTTTTTTTTTTTTTTTCAGAGTTTCTCCCATTCAGGTTCTTTATTCTTTCAAGAAGTGTCTGTTTTGAGATGAGAGAAGAATGGATACAGAAAACATGGTTCATTTACAAAATACTACTCAGCTATTAAGAACAAGGACATCATACGTTTTGCAGGTAAATGAGTGGAACTAGAAAATATCATCCTGAGTGAGGTAACTCAGACCCAAAAGGACATGCATGGTATGAACTTACTAATAAGCTGATATTAGTTAAAAAAAAAAATAAAAAGAAATGTACAGAATACAATCCAGAACTCAAAAAGGTTAACAAACTAAATGACCCAAGTGAGGACACCTCAATCTCATTTGAGAGGGATAAGAAAGCAATCACAGGAAAGTGAAAGGTGGATAAGGGAACAGGGAAAGAAGAGGGAAACATGATAGGTACCGGGTGGGTGGAACAGGACTGAAGCCCTGAGGGCCAGCAGAAAGAATAGAAACAGGCAACCTCGGGAGATAGGAGATAGGGAGGACCAGTTAGAATGTACCAGAGAGCTGGGATTTGAGAGATGCTCAGGACTCAAAGGGAAGGACCTTAGATGAAATGCCCTACAGTTAGGATTGGGAACTTGTAGACCCCATCTCCAGTAGAAAGGTGGGGCATCAAGTGGAGGGATGGGGTTGCCATCCCACAGTCAAAAACTCTGACCCAGAATTGTTCGGGTCTGAAAGAACTGCAGGGACTAAAATGGAGAGGGGCCTAAGGAAAAGGAAATCCAGCGACAGGCCCAAATTAGGATTCAGCTCAAGGGGAAGCCCCAAGGCCTGACAACATTACTGATGCTACGGTATGCAAACAAAAAGGGACCTGTCATGACTGCCCTCTGAAAGACCCAACAAGCAGACAAAAGAGTCAGATATAGATATTTACACCTAACCAATGAACAGAATCTGGTGACCCCTCAGACTAAATTAGGGAAATGCTGGAAAAAGCTGAGAAGGAGCATGACCCTATAAGAATACTAGCATTCTCAACTAACCTGGAGCTTGAGATCTCTCAGACACTGAGCCACTAACCAGGTAGCATACAACAGATGATATGAGTCTCCCAATATATATATAGCAGAGGACTGCCAGTTCTGGTATGGTGGGAGTGGGAGGGTGAGACATCCTAGTGGAGACTGGGAAAGAGGGTTTTGGGTGTGGAAAAGTCAGAGAGTGGTCCAGGAGGGGGATAAAGTCTGGACTGTTAAAAAAAAAAAAGATTAAAAAATAAAAACCAAAAAACCCCAAAACCATAATTAAGAGAAAGTAAGAAAGTTCTAACATAAAAATAAAACCACAGAAATATTTTAAAAAGGAAACTTTTAAAGAATCCAGCCAACAATAATCTCATAAACAGACAGAGTTTTGTAAAAAGGAAGGAAAGAAGGAAGGAAGGGAGAGAGAGAGAGAGAGAGAGAGAGAGAGAGAGAGAGAGAGAGAGAAAGAAAGAAAGAAAAAGAGAGAGAGAGAAAGGAAGGAAGGAAGGAAGGAAGAAAGAAAGAAAGAAAGAAAGAAAGAAAGAAAGAAAGAAAGAAAGAAAGAAAGAAAAAGAAAGAAAGGAAGAAAGAAAACAGTTTCTAGTTTTGTCATGGGAATGGTTAGCCAACAAACTATTTCAGAATCAGGGACAAGGGATATATATATATTTATCAAATAACAAGATATCACAAGAGAATATATTAGTATATTTAAGTGCAATTTTCTTTATTGTGAAACATTATTATTGCCAAGCATTTGCCAAGTTATGAAAATGATCAAGACTCAGGTAGGAAATGGCTAACCCAACATGTTTCATGCAAAATAGTGCTGTACAAGTGCACTCATACTTTGTAGTTTCTAATAACTCACTTTATTTTAAATCCCTGATTTCCTAATTCAAATTTTTACCATTTAGTTGCTCCTACCAAGGTCTATACTGATTACTAAGTCTATCTTAAGCACCAAGAAAGAAATTATTAGTATATTCAGCATAAACAGCATTACAGAATATTAGGTAAGTGAGGAAGAAAGACCTTAATGAATCCCCAAATGATACTTTTACATGAAGAACAAATTACTGAACAGAGAATTAATAGGAAATGTAGCACACACACACACACACACACACACACACACACACACACACACACAAGTGTTCTTGCTCACAGAAGAAGAATAAGTTATTTTCTAGATAACTAGTGTAAGGATAATAAAATATCAAGTACTTTTCTGCCTGTGGTAGTCAGAATTGATATTCTTTCTTCCAAGTACAACTAAAAACCCTATATGTTACATGTAAGACAAATATTAACAAAACTTTGAGAGTTTGAAAGAAAATGGAGTTAGAGCAGTTGCCTTGTGACTGAAATGTACATGATGGCATGTTTCCTGGATTCATTGGGATTTCATACAATCCAGAGCTTGAGATAAAGAAGCTGTTAACCTGGAAATGTCAAACATGCATAGTCAATAAACCCCAATAAAAACAAACTCCCTCTAGTCCTGTCAACAGAGAGAGACTAAATAGGGATGTGGACAACTTAAAAATAAATAAGTGGCTACCATAGTCTCCCAATATTGTCTCTGTCTCTCTCTCTCTCAATTCTAGGTCAAAAATTTGAGCTCAAGGGGATGGAACGCCCATAAAAAGACCAACAGTACCAACTTATCCAGATAACTGGGAGCTCTGAAACACTAAGCCACTTACTAAAGAACATATATGGACTGGTCTGTGACAATCTGCATATGCATAGAACAGGACTACCTTGTCTGGCCTCCTTGGGAGAGGATTCACCTAATCCTGTAGAGACTCAATGCCCTAGGGAAGTTGGGCTAGGAGGGAGTAAGGTGGAAGTTGGTTGGTGGGGTGGGTGGGAAAGCACTCTCTTAGAGGCAAAGGGAAGGGAGGATTGAATGAAGAACTCTTGGAGGGGGGACCTGGAAAAAGGCAAAATTTGGAATGTAAATAAATAAAATATATGTTTTTAAAAAAAGCGAAAGAAGTTATTTAAAAACTTGAACTTCTATCCACATTTGACAGAAATTGGGTGAAAAATTCACCTTTCATTTTTGCAGAATGGCAGCTGAAATAAAAGGATTAAATGAATTTTAATCTTATGATATTGTGAAAAAAAATGTACTGGATTCACCAGAAAAGCACCTTTCACATCAGGCACAGAAGATCTCAAACAAAGGAATTTTCAGAAGAGAGAGAGAGAGAGAGAGAGAGAGACAGAGAGACAGAGAGACAGAGACAGAGAGACAGAGAGAAAGAGACAGAGAGACAGGAGTTATTCAACAAAGATTTTAAGGCACCAATGATGAAGAAATCATTTCAATATGCAATTATTAAGATACTTTAAAAAGATGACATGTTATCCGCCCCCCCATAATGTACTCTTAACCAAATAAAAACAAATATAAATACAAACAAAAAAGGAACTAAAGAGAAATGTGCAAGTTGTATAATAATTGGCAAACAATCTCAATCAACAGATCCAACATGAGAATTAGAAGCAGAATAGGGATAGGTGTGAACTCATGGATTAGGAAGTAGAATTCCCTAGGTCATTATGACAGAAATATTATGCCTTTATACATCAGAGTAATGTTCAGAATCTAGTGCCTTAAAATACCACTTTGAAGCCTGAAGTAAAACAATTGCTTCAGCCTCTGATTTTTTTTTTTTTTTTTTTTTTTTTTTTTTTTTTTTTTTTTTTTTTTTGATTTTTCGAGACAGGATTTCTCTGTATAGCCCTGGCTGTCCTGGAACTCACTTTGTAGACCACGCTGGCCTCGAACTCAGAAATCAGCCTGCCTCTGCCTCCCGAGTGCTGGGATTAAAGGCCTCTGATTTTAAAACCAGTGTAGATAAAGTAATAAGACCCTCTTACAAAAAGTATAACAACAGTCAGCAAAAACAATACATTCCCTAAAATTGAAAACTAGTATAAAAATATACACATGAAAATGATGCTTTGTTGTAAAATAAAACTGAAAAGAGTGATGGTACGTTTCTTAGAAGTGGTTGAAGGACTGTTCAGGAAGAATCTGAAGCCCTATTATGTATTCTAGTTCCATCACTGCTGCTTTGATAAGACACACTGACAAAAAGATTCAACTTAGGTGAGGTTTAATTGGCGTACGCTTCCAGGTCATGGGCTTTCATGAGGCAATGTCAGGTCAGGAACTCAACTAAGAACTGATACAATATTCATGGAGAGACACTGCTCATGAGTTCCCTCTCAAGTTCATGCTCAGCCAGCTTTTTATACATCCCTGGCCCGTTTCAGTATTGGGATTGCCCACACTGGGCTGGTCCATCCTACATTAATCAACAGTTAAGACAATCTCTTATAAGTTGCAATCACTCAGTTGAGACTCCTGCCTCAGATGATTTTATTTCATATGTAGCTGATGGGTGCAATTAAGCAGGACATGAAGGGTAAAAGCAAATGTAAAATATTCACAGGGTTTTGAAATCCAAAATTATTAGTTAGCAGCAGGCATAGCCTAAGAAATATACACAGGAAACTATTAGAAGAGTAGAAAGAATAAGAAAGAATAAACACTAAGCCTTCTAGAATGAAGAAGAAAACATGTTAAGAAAAAAATTCATAGATATAACTGATTCATTGTTCTTAAAATTTCTTTCTCTGTGTGACTTCACACTATTCTTGAGGTAGGGCCTTTCGTAGTCCAGGATAGATGTAAACTTGAAGTATAGCCCTGACTCAATTCCCTGTCCTGTGCTGTGTCAGCATTCATGTAGCCATGTTCTTCACTATAATTTCAATGTACTAAGCTCTGAACTATATAAGCCAGCCCCAATTAAATATTTTCCCTATAAGCGTTACTGTGGCTGTGGTGTCCCTTCACAGCAATACAAATGCTAAGTAAGACAGAATATTTCCAAACACAAGGATATTAAACCACTTTTAGGTCAAGGAGTAGGTTGTAAGGAAAATACAGAATAGAACAGCATTAATTTGAATATACAGAAAAATGTCATCAAAATTTGTAAGGACTTAAGCATGGATAAACCGTAGATACCTATGACTTTTTGGAAAAGAACAATGATAAAAATCTTATTGCTATGAAATATTCAATTGGAGTAACCTTCTATCTATAAAGGAAAATGATTTCATAATTTTAAAACTTCCACCAAAGAATTATTTTGCTATTTGTGGGTTCAAACAAATATGTAATAATGAAAGTGGAAGTTATACCTTATATCTTCTAGCAAATCACAACAGGAATAGAATTTGCTAAGTTATGTTATAAAACCAAAACGAAATTCCAAAAGCAGGTAGAGATTTTAGATAAAAGAAGTAAAGCAGAGGAATATCTCCCCTGAACTTTGATGCGAAATAGTAATATACATATAGAATATTGCCAAAGAGTCGCTTGCCATATCTCAGAATGTTTTGTTCACGTCGGCAATGAAAATCAAGAAGAAGGAAGACCAGCGTGTGGATACTTCATTTCTCCTTAGAATAGGGAAAAAAATACCCATGAAAGGAGTTACAGAGACAAAGTTTGGAGGTAAGACAAAAGGATAGACTATCCAGAGACTAACCCACCCAGGGATCCATACCATAATCAGTCATCAAACCCAGACACTATTGCATATGATAGCACGAGTTTGCTGAAGAGACCCTGATATAACTGTCTGGTATGAGGCTATGCCAGTGCCTGGCAAATACAGAAGTGGATGCTCACAGTCATCTAAATGATGAAACACAGGGCCCCCAATGGAGAAGCTAGAGAATGTACCCCAGGAGTGAAGGGGCCTGAAACCCTATAAGAGGAAAAACAATATGAACTAACCAGAACCCCTAGAGCTTGTGTCTCTAGCTGCCTATGTAGCAGAAGATGGCTTAGTTGGCCATCATCGGGAAGAGAGACCCCTTGGTACTGCAAACTTTATATGCCCCAATACAGGGGAAAGCCAGGGCCAAGAGGTGGGAGTGGGTGGGTAGGGGAGAAGGGCTGGGGGAGGGTATAGGGAACTTTCAGGATAATATTTGAAATGTAAAATGAGAAAATATCTAATACAAAAATGATGGAAAAAAGACACCTTAGTCTGCCATATTTACATGCTAAAGAATTACAACTTCTAATCACAAAAGATATCATGTGACAAAATTCCACACACATTCATCATAACATTTACATGGTAATGTACTGATGGAAAGGAATAGACTATATATTAAGTTCCTGATGTTGAGGTGATATATCAAAATGAACGCTGGTAGATATCCTCTTAAATGAAGGCACAAGGAAAGGAAGACACCTTTTGCTAACCATGACACAACACATTGCTAAAAAAGTCTAGGCAAGAGAATAGGCCAATATAAAAACTCATAAAAATATAATGTGTGAAAGGAAAGGCACCTACACTCCTATTTTTTTCTTTTTCCACGTTTTTATTAGATATTTTCTTCATTTACATTTCAAGTACTATCCCTTAAGTCACCTATACCCTTCCCCCTCCCTGATCCCCTAAGCAAACACTCCCACTACTTGGCCCTGGCATTCCCCTGTGCTGGGGCATGTAAACATTGCTAGACCAAGGGCCTTTCTTCCCCAATAATGGCCAACTAGGCCATCTTCTAATACATATGCAGCTAGAGACATGAGCTCTGGGGGTTCTGATTAGTTCATATTGTTGCTCCATCTAGAGGGTTGCAGACCCCTATAGCTCTTGGGTACTCTCTCTAGCTCCTACATTGGGGACCCTGTGTTCTGCCCTATAGATGACTATGAGCATACACTTCTGTATTTGTCAGGGACTGTCAAAGCCTCACAGGAGACAGCTATATAAGGGTCCTTTCAGCAATGTCCTGCTGGTGTATGCAGTAGTGTCTGCATTTGGTGGCTGATTATGTGATGGACCACCCGGGTGGGGCATTCTCTGGATGGTCCATCCTTTCATTTTAGCTCCAAACCTTGTCTCTGCACCTCCTTCCATGTATATTTTATTCCCTATTCTAGGGAGGAATGAAGTGTCCACGTGTTGGTCTTTCTTGATTTTCTTGTGTTTTGGAAATTGTATCTTGGGTATTCTAGCTTTCTGGGCTAATATCTACTTATCAGTGAGTGCATATCAAGGGACTTCTTTTGTGATTGGGTTACCACACTAAAGGATGATATCCTCCAGATACATCCATTTGTTCAAGAATTTCACAAATTCATTGTTTTTAATAGCTGAATAGTACTCCATTGTGTAAATGTACCACATTTTCTGTATCCATTCCTCTGTTGATGGACATCTGGGTTCTTTCCAGCTTCTGTCTATTATAAATAAGGCTGCTATGAACATAGTGGAAGATGTGTCCTTGTTACCAGTTGGAAAATCTTCTAGGTATATGACCAGTAGAGGTGTTGCTGGATCTTTCAGTAGTACTATGTCCAGTTTTCTGAGAAACCACCAGACTGATTTCCTGAGTAGTTGTACCAGCTTGCAATCCCACCAGCAATGAAGGAGTGTTCTTCTTTCTCCACATCTTTGCCAGCATCTGCTGTCACCTGAATTTTTTATCTTAGCCATTCTGACTGGTGTGAGGTGGAATCTCAGCATTGTTTTGATTTGCATTTCTCTGATGATTAAAGACTTTGAACATTTTTAAAGGTGCTTCTCAGCCCTTTGGCATTCTTCAGTTGAGAATTCTTTGTTAAATAACAACATTATTGAGAATTTTAAAACTCAATAAATAAACAAACAACAACAAAACCAAAAAACAAAAATTGCAAGCAATTTACCAAGAGTGTAGAATAAAGAAAAATATAATGAAATCAGTCATATTATTATATAAGCTACAGCAGGCACATACTAAACAGTAATTATCCATTAAAAAGAATAAGAGATTTGAAGTGATGCCCCAGTAAAGAAGAGCTTCGTGTTTTTACATAGGGTACACATATAATTTCTAGCTGGGCCCACACCAGACAACTGCCTGTAATTCCAGCTGTAGGAGATCTAATGGCTTCTTTTGATATTTGTGAGCAATTACACACATGTAGGTCATGTTGCTGTGTTTGTAAGAGGTGTGTGCTGTGTTTACCACCCACAGCACATGAATAAGAATAAACATAAGTTAAGTACTATCCGGTATATGTCCAAAAATATGCACAAGAAAAATAAGCAAAAGGCTATAGAATCAGAGATCTAAATAAATTAGGAAACATGCTCTGCGCCCAGACCAGAGAGCTAACCAAAGAACTCTATTGTTAACAAATTGATATAACGGTTTTACAGAATTTCTGTCAAAGCACAAGAAACATTTTTGTCATGATATACAGGAATGTCCTAAGGTGAATACACACATACATGTACACATACACACACAGTTGAAATCACAAAAGTCCACATTCTTTTTCCACATATATCAATTTTACTATTCAAACACTTTCAGTTTTACATCACATTTGAGATTTTTACAACTATCAAAAATTAATAATACATATGCCAGTTGAATTTAAAAATCATTGTATTAAACAAATAATATATCTAAATATATGTCTGATTCACCTGTATGAAACTTTAATCATCAGCTTAGGGTACACTCAGATCCTAAAGTCAGATAACATGCTAATGCTGTCATCTTTACTTGATGGCAAGAACGTCAATGTGGCAGTCCCAAGCTTGGTCTAGGACAGAATTTCAAATATGAATGAATATTGTACAACCATCAATTTTATGATTTTTGCAGCATACCTTCACTAAGAATTTAGTATGTTTGGGATGCTAGAATGCTAAAAACCATGATAGATCTTCAGACTAATGATGACTTGACTTTAAGGTGTTTTCTATATATGAGAAGTACAGCAGAAACCCCATTCCAGAAAGGGTCCTTCTAGCTATAGATACAAGTTGGAAAGGATCTCTCTAGAAATGTCAGTCTGGAAGTGGAATATGTGAATTTTCAGGACTATTGTAAATCTATTAGATCTACTGATAAAATTGTTATTTTATGAGCACAGACCCTTGGTATGCTAATCCTAACTGTTGAAGATCATGCACACACCTATGCAAAAGAAACTTTTGTAAACAGTTCTTTATGTACTTTTCCCATTCTAGCTCATCAGACACCTGTTTAAACCAAATAGTTTTCAGGTTATTATGATCTATTTATTTATTATTTATTTCTATTTATATTCCCATTTTAGGGTGTAGAGGATGAAAATGATTGAGCCAGTCATTCAGAGCAACTTCATTGTGTTGCGTGCCTTGCTTTTCTTTTCTCTTCTTTTCTTTTCTCTTCTTTTCTTTTCCCTTCTTCCTCCCCCCGTGCCCCACTACAACTTCTTCTTTCTTCATCTGATTCATTTTTTTCTGCCATTGCACCAGAGTATGAAAGCTTCCAGGTTCTCCAACTCTGAGCTAGGCTATTGATTGTAGCCATATCTTGAAAACACTGGGAATCTAAACTGACTTCTGCTATAGCCTTGTCAGTCTATTTTTTTTTTTTTTTAGTAGTACAATGGGTACTTCAAATGCTGTAATTAACATCACTTAAAATAAAATTTAAATATAACATGGAGACTTCAAAAATGGAATAAAAAACTTGTTCTGGTCTTTATTTTCTTTCAATATTTATATTAAGTACCTTATAAAATTGATTTCACTACATTAAAATAGTTAAATCTTTTAAATTGTACTAATTACATTTGTTGCATGAAAAATCTTATGATATTGAGTGAAAAACAAATTCAAGTTTTATGGAGAATAGAGAAATGTGCATGCACACATAGAGAGATAAGTTCATATCTAATATGTGCATGTGACAAAATATAGATTACTATGAAGAGAAAGTTTATTGAAATTATCATGGAAAATTTAAATATTGGAAAATTTTCCTCATTGGAAAGGTGAGGGATGAAGATGGTGTAAACCTCAAATAATAGAAAATAAATGAAAATGGATCATAAAATTAAATGCAAATCATTGAATTGTAAAACTCCTTAAAATTAGAGGAAATCCTTAAGATATGCAGTTAACAAAAGCTTTCTTAATGTGGCACCAAAAGCATATACCACAGAACATCAAGAATAAACATCACCATGTGATTAGGAAATGGAAAAACTTCCTCTTAGCAAATAGACCTAAGAAGCATACTAGAATAGCTATTTAAGATTTCAAAAATGAACCTTAAATCAAAACTAATCAGGAAAGATACACATCAAAGAAAAATTTCATCTTGTTTGTTTGTTTGTTTTTGTAATTCTCAACATTTGTGCACCAAACAGAGAAGCACAAATACTGATAAAGAAACAGAATTAAAGCTAAAATCACACATTGAGCCTTACATGGTTATAGGTGGTAGATTGAATACCTAACTTTCACCAGTAAACAAGTCATACATACAACAACTAAATAGAAGAATTAACTAACATTACAAATTAAATGGCTCTAGCAGATATTTACAGAAAATTTCACCTAAATATAAAAGAATTTACCTTCTTCCCAGGCTCTCATGGGACTTTCTCTAAAATTGACCACATACTGAGACATGAAACGAGTCTCAAAAGATATATGAGCATTGGAACAGTGCCATGTTATCCTATCGGACCGCCATGAATTAAAACTAGGTACCATCAACAGAAATTTTAGAAAACTATGAAAACTGAACAACACATTACTGGATGAAAAATAAGTCAATCCAGAAATCAAGAAGAAAATTAATATGGTTTAGAATTGAATGAATATGAAAGTACAATATACCTGTTTTCGTCAGGGTTTCTGTTGCTCTGACAAAGCAGCATGCCCAAAAATTCACTTGGAGGAGAAAGAGTTTTTTTTGGCTGACAGATCTTGATCACAGTATACTATTACCAGAAGTCAGGACAGGCACTCAAGCAGAGGTTGAATCTGAAGTCAGGAGTTGAAGCAGAGGCCATGGAAGGGTGCTGCATACTGACTTGCTTCTGTTGGCTTGCTCACCATGCCTTCTCACAATCCCCAGGATCACCAGCCCAGGAATAACCCTACCAAAAATGGGCTGGTCCCTCCCTTATTGAGTATTAATTGAGAAAATACCCTATAGCTGGATCACATAGAGGTATTTTTTAACTGAAGCTCCCTTTTGTATTATGACTCTAGCTTGTGTCAAGATCACACACAAACTGGCCAGTGTAATACCTAAACCAATGGGACATAAGAAATGTAATATAAAGAGGCAAGTTAATAACACTAAATGGATACATTTCTAAAAATTGAAGAATATATTAGCAACTCAATGGTACACCTAAGAGCTCTAGAACAACGACAACACAGAGATAAAACTTTCAAAAGACTATGTGGTCAGACATAATCAAACTCAGGACTTAAATCAACAAAATAGAAACCAACAAGCAAAACCGTACAACAAATCAATGAAAGAAAGAGTTGGTTCTTAAGGAAAGTCAATATGATTGATAAATCCTTAGCCACATTAACTAAAAGACAAAGGAAAAAGATTCAAGTTGATAAAATTAGAGTTGAAAAGGGAGAATATCACAATAGACAACAAAGAAACAGAAATGAACAGAAAATTGCATTACCCTGCCGAAATGCCTAAAAGAAATGGGTGAATTTATTAACATATATGCCTTTCCAAAACTAAATTAAAATCAAATAAGCCATTCAAACACACCTACAACCCCTAATGAAATAGAAACTGTAATAAAATTCTCCCAAACAAATGAGAACAGGGGCAGATGGATTCATCAGACCTTCAACCAGAGATGATACTGTTCAAATTATTCCAAAAATAGAAAGTGAAAGAATAAAAGAATATTTCATAATTCTCTTTACAAGGCCAGGGTGACCTTATTATCTAAACCACACAAAGGACCAAGATGGAAGTAAAATTATAGACAATATCTCTTATGAACACAGATATAATAATTCTCAATAAAATACTTGCAAACCAAATCTACAAATACAGCCATCTTGCCAAAAGCAATCTACAGATTCAATGCAATCCCCATCAAAATTTTAACTCAATTCTTCATAGAGTTAGAAAGAGCAATTTTCAAATTCATTTCGAATAACAAAAACCCAAGATAGTAAAAACTATTCTCAATAATGAAAGGACTTCTCGGGGAATCACCATCCCTGAACCCAAGCTGTATTACAGAACAATAATGGTAAAACCTGTATGGTACAGGTACAGAGACAGGCAATTAGATCAAGGGAACAGAATTGAAAACCCTGAAATAAATCTACACACCTATGGTAACTTGATCTTTGACCAAGGACTTAAAACCATCTAGTGCAAAAAAGACAGGATTTTCAACAAACGAAGCTTATTCAACTGTCAGTTAGCATATACAAAATGCAAATCTATCCATTCTTAACTCCTTGTACAAAGCTCAAGTCCAAGTGCATCAAGGACCTCCACATAAAACCCAATACACTTAAGCTAATAGAAGAGAAAGTAGGGAAAAGCCTATTATTCAAATATATGGGCACAGGGGAAATTTTTCTGAACAGAACACCAATGGCTTATGCTCTAAGATAAGCAATCTACAAAATGGGACCTCATAAAATTGCAATGTTTCTGTAAGGTGAAGGACACTCTCAATAGAAAAAAAAAAAGCAACCAACAGATTGGGAAAAGGTCTTTACCAACCCGACATCCAATAGTGGGCTAATATCCAATATCCTCCATTAATCAAGAAACACAGGTATATAGAATGGATTATAAAGCACAATTCATTCATCTGCTAGCTACACATCAAACCTTTAAAAATAGATACAGTATTTCAGCAAAAGGATGGAGAAAAGGACTCAGTCAAATGGGACCAAGAAGAAACCAAACTTTGCTATTCTATTTTCTGAAAAAAGAGACTTCAAAATAAAACTAATCAAAAGTCATAAAGAGAGACAATTTATTCTAAGCAAGAAACAGTTACCAAGAAGAAAATATTATCCTTAGTATATATACACCAAACTATGGGTAATGTTATTTAGATAGATAGATAGATAGATAGATAGATAGATAGATAGACAGATAGATAATAGAGAGATAGAGATAGAGATAGAGGTAGAGATAGAGATAGATACAGGTACAGATATAGTAGCACATGAATTCAGCACTTCACTTTAGAAAAGATTTGAATAAAAGTTTGAGAAGCATCAAAATTAATTGGCATCATGCATCAAACAGATTTAATGTATATTTATAAGATAATCCACCAAAATGTCAAAAATACAATCAACATTACACTGAAGTTTTACTAAACTGAACCAGATTCTGGGACACAAAATGAATCTTTACAAATTCTCAAAGTTGAAATAACACAATAACTGAATTAGTTTACAGAAACTGTTCTGTGTTTTGAAAAGAGAATTTCAGAAGATTGCAGCATGTTCCACGCTACCACTGATACAAATCTTGAAATGAGAAGTTTCTAGAGACATAGAGGAGCTAATCTGTTGCACTACTCGGAATGCAGTGTGGTGGCAGGAATGCAGACCTCACAATGACAGGGAAGGGCAGTGACGCACCTTAGTTCTTTGTTGCATTGCCCTGAGCCTGGCTATCCTATTGTATTACAGCTGTACAAGATCCAGCTGCTGGCCTGATCAGATTAGCTAGCAATTGTAGGGAGTCTCAGTACACTATATATCGCAACTTCAAATATATCAAAAACTGACCTCTAAAGAAGAAGATAACATATCAGGTGAGAAGCTGTTTTTAAATCTTGCATGGGTTATGCTTGTGCTAAAAGTAAGCTCATTTTCTATTTGTTCTCAATGTAATTGCTGTATTCAATTTTATTGGATGTCTATCATGAAGAAATGTTCTTTGCAATATTCCTAGACATGGTGTTCGGTGGCACAGAGAAACAAATATGTAAAGAACACAGAGGGGAAACAAAATAAATCAAACACACAAACAAGCAAACAAAACAAAACAAAACAAAACAGTATTTTTTTTTCCTGAGCTGTTCAATGCTCCTTGAATACTGTGTGTGCTCTGAGGCTGTGGCAGTAAAATGCTCTGTGTTGGCAGAACCTTACATAGAAGGAGGGATCACTGTGTCTGTTAAAGCAAAAGTGACATTTCAGTTACTGGGTCACTTGCCTCTCTCTGTGTACTCCTCTTCCCTCCTTCTTTCCCATCTTCCTGCCTTCTTTTTTCTCTCTTTCTCCTTCCGTCCTTCTTCGTTGTTTCTGTTTTCCTTTTAGCGATTCCTCTAAGAAACCCTGCCCATTAGCAGAACTCAGAACAGAAGCAAACAAAACTTCTTTTTACAGTAAGTGTTTTTTTGTTGCTACTGTTGCTGTTTGCTTTATTAGTTATATATCTCATCACAATACTGCTTGTCTGTTACTTCCCTGTAGAAAGAAAATAGAGGCACAATTTCCCTGTGGAAAAGCTAGAGGTTACTGAAACATGTTATTCTGTAACATGACCATTTTACCAAGAGGACTCTATAATGCACTTGTTGGAGGTGAGAGAGAACTGCAGCCACGGCCGAAGTTGGAGATGGCTATAACATCCCTGCCTTCAGTGATATGAGGCTTGGAATGGTGTGCAAGCATCCTCAGCGATGAGCTCTTTGCCTATCGGTCATCTTTGCCACTCTTGCTTCTGTTGGAAGCATTGTCCTGCACCAGGCATCTCTCCTATCAGTTCAGCTGGGCCTCTGCTTTGTAGGAAGTACTCTCCTTTCTCTGAATTATTGCTTGCCTAAAATTTTCATAATAAAATTCAATCAAAATGAACAATCTGCAAGGAATATAGTGACAATGCATAGAACCTTCTCATCTTGGAGTCACAATAGCGAGGGTGAATGATGACACAGTCTGGGTGACCCAGGGCACTCTGCTTTGTTACGGAGCTCACAAAGGAATCTCACAGAAGCCACAAAGCAAGGAAGCAGCAAACATTGTCAGCAGTGACTGCCAGTATTGTGGCTAATCTAGAAATTTAACACTGCTGTGACTGGAGACTTTGCCTATTGTATGAGCTTAGAGAAAAGGGAATAAAAGAATCGCCTTCCCCTTCATAGCAGCTGTCCCCAGACTTTGAATTTTGCCTCCTTATCTATTCTTGGTGTGGGGTTGAGGAATATGTTTTAACAGAAATTAATGGCTTCCATCTGAGCACTGTAATGTTTTATCAAGAAAACCTCCTTGTGTGCCATCTACCAGGGAAGAGTCAGTGGTTGTGAAGAAGATGATAAAGGAGACATAGACAGAATACTGCAACTTTGTCCACAGGATCTGATTATTCTGAAAACAGGAGAAAGTCCTGCATGCTTTGGGGCCTAGTACCAAGAATGGGTACTAGATGATCTCTGTCTGAATAAATGGATCATCAAAAGGAGCTACAATGTTTGAAAATAACTGCCCACTTCGGGATAATTTCCATGCCAGGCTTAAATGACAGAAATGAAGATGTCAGGCTAAAGTAATAACTTACAGACTCTAAACCTCCTGCCCTCCTTACACATACCACTTCACAATGTCCCTATCCTAGGAGTTCCACCTAATTATGTTCCAAATGGAAAACTTGAAAATTTTCTAATTATTTTCTAAAAATTTATTTGACTTCATTTCTTCTTTTCAACCTATAAACATTATCCTTCAAAATGTTTAACATTGTATTACTCAATTTCCCATAAATTTCACTGAGGGTATTCAAAATACATTCTATTTTCTTTAAAGTGTCTTTCTAGATCCTTTAAATATTTGGTCCACACAATTTTTGAATACTATTTATGGGAAAAATCTGCACATGGCTCTAAACTCAATACTCAGTTTGATCTTCAGCCTTACCTATCTCTTCACATCCTTGTTTAAGGAAATTATATTATCTTTAATTTTCATCAGTAAATAATCGCCCATCTTCATTTCATCTTTCTGTCTTACTTCCAAGCCCAACATACAACACCAATGCCTTTCTAAATCTTTAGGATTCAGAAAAATGGAGCCTTTGTTACGCTCTAAAGCTCTGGCCTTGAGGACACAGTTTCTAATACTTTTTAACAATAATCATCAGCAAAATTTTGTTAATATAATAAGAAGATATCATGACTCATTAAGACATTTCTGTCCTTCTATTAAGAATAATAAATGTGTGGCCTGCTGTTAGGAGGACAGTGATTTTATCTTTGGATTTCATCAGCAGGTGGTCAGCTCTCCACACCAGCCACATCTGTTACCAGCTGATAGTCAAGAATCTCATTTCTTGTGGCTGCCTAAGCCTGAGAAACATGTAGAGAGAGGGATCAGCTTGGGGATGCCTTGGACTCCATATGCCAAATCATATCTTAAGTGCTACAGTGAGCAACTGGGCTCAGCAGGGGGATTCTACTCCCAACTGAAAGTTTGAGAGCAAAGAAATCCCTCATACTCGCGCATGTGATACAGACCACTGAAGCCTTCACAGAGGTATTTATTTTCCCCTGGAAGCCACTGTGGTTAAATTGAATAATGCAGCAGTGCCTCGGTAGTTCCCACACCGAACAGGAAAAGTGCTGCTCCTTCTATTCTGTCACTAAATTAAAGAAAGAAAGAAAGAAAGAAAGAAAGAAAGAAAGAAAGAAAGAAAGAAAGAGAAAAAAGCAAGGGGAAAGCATGGCTGGATGCATTGGACACTTTCCTTGTGATTGCAAGATTTTAAGACTTTTTCATGAGTCACATAATTTTATTATGGTTTCAATGTACTCAGGTGGCCAACATATATCCCAGACATATTATGTATATTCTAGACATCGAGGTTAGAAAAAAGAAAGAAATTTAAATTATAACATTATTATTAATATAAAAGAATATACACGTTTCACCAAAAACTGGAATAAGTGTTCTGAAATCTATGCATTGGAATCAAGACTTCAGTTAGTGTTGTGATTTTAAAGTGCAGGAATGTCTTTGGAAAATAGTTGATTTTCATGAGATTCAACATGGAAGATACAAAAGTTTTCTAATATATATTCCTATATTTCTGTGTATCTAGCTATCTGTATGTATGCATCTATCTATCATCTATCTGTCTATCTATCATATATCTATCTCTATGTATATGTATGTCTATAAATTCCTATCTAAAATATATTTATTTCCATATCTATAGATAAATATTAAGAGAGAGAAGAATATTCTATGAAGTGTAAAATGGTACAAATCTAGCAATTAAAATAATGCGAATCTAAGAAAGCAGATGCCCAAGCTATAAGTATTAACAGAAGTCATTCAAGATTGATAGTATACAGGTAAAACCTTGAAGAAACAAATACTCATTGCTACAGTCATAGTAGTACTCTCTATATGATATTGTGAATCACAAAGACTTCACTTGGAAGAGCACATTTTGAGGCATAAGAAAGAAATACATGAAGGTTTTATTGGTCAAAGTGAAATGTTCTGTGTATATGTAATGGTGATCAGGCATCACTCAAGCCTTAAGGACATCACAAATTAGGAAGTCAAATATTCTGATGTAGTGGGCATACCATTTATCCATCATCAGCAATCTTTTCTGTCAAAACAGAAAAAATCCAAAACAAGGCAAGTTCCAGGGAATAACCTAGGCCTATAACTGACACATGAGTCTTAATGAAGCATTTCTTTATCTCCTTTATCTCTTTATTTAGATTATTATATCCTTTATATTCCCTGCTCTAGAGTTTCTGCCTTCAGTGTCCTCATTTCTTTCACTCCTCTCATGCCTATTTCCTCTCATTGCCCCAAAACTTCTCATCCAGTATATTCTTGATATACATAAGTAGAACATATTCTCCTGTCTGACTCATGTCCTCTTTAATGTAACCTTGTAACATATTAAGGCCATTTTTTGTGGTTTTAATTGTTTATTTGGTTGCGGGTTGCTGTTGTTGTTGTTCTTGTTCTGTATTCTATATTTCTCCCAAGCTTCTTTCTTTCTTGATATCATTACAGAAATTACCACAGTTTCTAAATTACTAATTTATGTAATGTCTAAACAAGAAAATGGATCAGAGGATGGATGGATGGGTAGATGGGTGGGTGGGTATTTGGATGATGTAGAGCTGGAAGGACAGATGGGTATGTCTGTAGATGGATATGTAAGAAGAAGGATATATTGGTACAGAGACAGATACATGACTATTCAGATACATGACTATGGTTAAATGGGCCTATGGGTGGGTTGATAATCAGATGTGACAAACATGAATGAATGCATAGGTGGATCAATGAGTGGATGAATGCATAGTCATATAGATTGATGGATAGATGAATAAAAGGATAAGTAGATAGTATGTGGTTGGATACAGAGAAATGTGTGTGTGTAGTATCAAACTGTCACAGAGCAGTGTAACTAAAGAGAACTAGAAAGTGCTAGAAATAGGCAAATAATCAGTAAGTTTACAATAAGGTTGTCTAATAATCATCATGAGCAGCATAACTGTAATTGATAAGATGTATTTGTTTCGGTACTTGAAATGCTCAGTATTTATCCTAAGACACAAATAAATAGGAAAAGATTCTTTCTAAGACTACAGAACTGCTGAATAACAGATATGAATGCAAATCCAATTCATCTAAAGACATCTATTGTCCTCAAGATATAATTACCCTGGGCAAGGGGAAATAGCATATTCATATTATTAAAACTTGAAACTCTACATCATTTAGAACTGAAGCATTTGAGAACTAATAGTTGGTGAAACAATGTTTTAAATCATATGAAACACACATAATATTTAAAATAGATGTAATATAAAAGAAATGGTATCTCTCTGGTAGTACACTATCAGAAATGGAGACAGAATAGGCATATCAAGGTAGAATCCAGTGGCTGAAAGTAAAGTGCAATGCCTCAGGTATATGAAATGCCAGAGAGAAATTGCTTGAATTGAATACTAAGCTATGAGAATAAATTAATATAATTATAATACTGATGTCATATACTTACAATAAATTGTCTATATGAAGTTCAATAGCATGTACAAAGTATACATGCAAAGTAAGGTATAAAATTTACATTTAAAATAAACTAATAATAATATAGGTATGTATTTCATGGCCCCCTTTTCATTGTCATTATAGAATTTTGGGAGTGTGTCTACAACAGATTTGGCTTATAAACAGTAGAAAATCAAACAAACCGATATGTAAAAAGTGTCTAAGAACATAGTCTAGAACATCTTCTTTATTAAATGCATCACCTGTTCTCCTGCTTGGTGTAAATTAATTCCAAAACTGAACTTGGAGAAACTTTCACCTCAATTCACATGTCTGTGGAAAATGTAATTCCATACTAAAATACTTATTGCATTAGTTAAATTTCAAAATGATTTCTGAGGTGTAAGATTTCAATATATCTTTTGTGTGTGTGTGTGTGTGTGTGTGTGTGTGTGTGTGTGTGAGAGAGAGAGAGAGAGAGAGAGAGAGAGAGAAAGAGGGAGAGAGAGAGAGAAGTAGATGGAAAGACAGAGATGACAGATAATAGATAGATAGATAGATAGATAGATAGATAGATAGATAGATAGATAGATAGATATCTGTCACATACAAACACAAATGCACAAAAGTATCTTGTAAATTCATTATTTTTATCATACAATAAATATCATGGGATAGTTTATGTTAAATTTTCATTTTGGGGAGTGTTTATGGTAAATATTGATATTCAATAATAATCTAACTTCTAATACTACTAAGTGCACAGCTTCTGTCAGGTGAACCCTTTTCATGGGTTATTTGCACAAATACTACACACTTTCCAGACAAGAAACTTGCTAGTAAGGAACGTTAGTGACCTGCTTATACCAGACAGTAGGATGGAATGGAATTAAATTGTGTGTCTGGACCCCAACTACTCAGCCAATATGACTGTGAGCATTTACACTGTCCCCCAAAATTACCTGTTTCTTTAGCAACTCCTCTCACTCTATCTCTATTTTTTTTCTTATTTTCCATCTTGTTGCATATTTCATTTATGCATAATTAAATTTTCAAAGGGTAAATAGTTAAGCCAAAGTAGAAATTTGCTATCTTGTTACAGTTCTGATGGAGGAAGGAAGACTTACATACTGCAGAAGAGACACATACATAATACAGAACCTTGGCTGAGTTATACAAAGGAAATCCAGCTATGAAGGTAGCACATCCTGAATTTTTGGAGAATAATAAGATAATTATAATTAAAACAGAAAGGATTCCTGCTATATTAGATCAAAGATTGTACAGAGTATATATTGTTCCCAATGGGAGGGGTAGTAGGAAGACAACAGGGCTACACTTATGGAAAAGTCACCTTTATGGGAATCACCAAGTTACTCTGGTTCTCTCTTGGTATGATAAACAACCAAAGCCAACATTAGGGGAAGAATCCGTTTATTTGGATTGTAAGTTACAGTCTTCATACAGGGACTTTGTGTTACAAGGCAGAAACTCAAGACAAGAAGCTGAAGGCAGAATATGAAGTGGAGACCATAAAGGTAAGTTACTTAAGGCATTCTCTATTACTTTTTTTTATATTGTAAAGACCACCTTTCCAGGGGTAGCACTACCCACAATGGGCTGGACCATACCCCACTATTCATTAATCAAAAATGTGCCACATAACCATTACATGGGCCAATAGCCTCAAGTTAGGTTCTCTCTTTACAAGTAACTCTATTATGTCTAAAGTTTCTGAAATATAAGCACTACCCTCACTCAAAAGAGGGTGGAGTGACTCAAGTGAATAAGAAGGACCAGACCAGACTAAAGGCAGAGAGAGGAAGAGAACATGTGATCAAGGAATTATAAAACAAAATCATCCATTTAGGGAAAGATAGGCGAGTAAGAAATGCGGTTAGGATTGAGCAACGAAGGCATAAATCTCAGAAACATACAAAGATATATGTACATGAAATATCATGGGGAAAGATATCATTATTTTAAAGATTTATTTTATTTGTATGTCTCAGTGCCTGAGTCAGTGAGTTTGTGTGCACTCTGACCATACATGTGAAGTTTCTTATGAAAACCAGCAGAGTTTCAGCCTCTGGAAACAGAAGGCCTAGTGTAAACTCTCTGATGTAGGTGCTGATAACCAAACCAGATGCCTCCGCAGCAGCACTGCCTGCTCTTCATTCAGAAACACCTCTTCATCCTCATCGTGCACGTGGAAAATGAAGAGAAGAGCCACAGCAATAAGTAACATAAGAAAAGGGGCGCCAACTTTAATATTTTGAAGAAGGGATTACAATTACCAACATTGAGAAGACAGGCATAGACTAATTAGTTATACTGAAATAACTCTCCTTGTGAAGTTATTCTAAACAGCATCCATATGCCTACGATCTGCTCTGTCCACTGAGATGGCTTATTAACAATAATACTGTAAAAGGATCGAGAGTACCTAATGCCAATACTCTGACTTCCAACTTATTCCTGACAAAAGAAAGAGAGACCTTTCCGTCAATGACTGATTCTGAACAACATCAAATATCTACTGTCAAAAGGTTAATATTTGCTCAAACAATGATAGAGATGGGTAAAATAAAAAGGTGCCAATTAAAATGAATGTTCATGGAGAAATCAGATATGATTTGAACATCAGCATAAAGGACAGTAAGAGGTTTCGGCAGATTTTTACTAAAAGGGTAACTACAATTTCTTAGAGATAGAAATTCATTCTATAATAATTGCAAAGCTTGCTTGGAGTAGAATTTTAATATTTTGAAATAATTTACCCTCAAAATACTTCTTAATTACCAAGGGGAAATGATCTCTGACAGTGGATAACTTTGGCAATGATTTAATAATGTGGTCCTTTATGGTATACTGTGAATCCATGTAGTGTGTGAATGGAAGTAGAAATTCTCTCATATTCTTTCCAATGAGACATAGCCTGAATATAACCATAAAAAATGTTGAGATACACCATATCAGGCAAAATACTAATGAGAACATGAAGAAAGATGAAGAAAAGAAGGAAGGGAGGAAGGAAAGGTAAAGAAGGGAGAAAACCTTGGGAGACACATCAAGGGTTAAAGATCTTGCCATACAATTGTGAGAACCAGATATCCAACATGTCAGATACCCAGAACTCACATAAATGCCAAGTGGCTATGGCAGTTACCCTGTAATTCCAGACTCCACAGAGATAGGATATCCCTAAATGGACTAGTAAGAATGTTCATGTACATGGTCTCTCTGTGTGGCTTAATATCGTACTTCAATATATAAGATAAAGAAAAGAAGAGGGATAATTTTAGACACATGTTTCTGGCGTCATATGTATACACAAATGCACACGTCAGCACACACATGCAAAAAAAAATGCATTACACATTAATTTCCTCACACATACATGAGAAGTTGGAAAGGAAGAAAACAGAAAATGAGAGAGAGAAAGAAATACTCTCAGAATATTCAGTGTGTTGTTCTCACAGATGTGAAACTGAGAAGGAGGGACCACAGCAAGCAGAAGTAGTTAGAAATTATGTGCGGTGTGTGCTTATGCTCTGTTCTTCCACTGACAGGAACATCTTTAGTACAATTGGTAAAACTAAAGGAAGCCTGACTACAGAGTCTACACCTTCTACTGATGCCGACTCTTTCTGCCTACCGACTTGCATTTGTGTGTGTAGGAATCATCTTGTTTGGTAAAGGAGCACTCGTACTCTCTCTCTCTCTCTCTCTCTCTCTCTCTCTCACACACACACACACACACACACACATACACACACACACACACACACACACACACACACATACACACACACACACACACACACACACACACACGCACACACACTCCTTTTAGCCTGTTTTCCCTAAACAATTGTTTCATATGTGTAAAACCTCTATAAATTTAAGTTATTTTTAAGTTTTAAATAGATTAGAAAGAATACAATGTGTTCAATGAATATGTTGATATGTTGTAGTTTTGCATCCAAGAAGAACATAGTTCCTTTACAGATGTAAGATTCTTCAGAAAATAGATTCTTCTCTCATGAAACACATCCTGACCACAGTTCACCCTCTGCCAGCTCCCCATCATTTCCCCTTTCCCCAGATCTATTTCCCTTCCTTTCTTCCTCAGAAAAGAGCAAGCTGGCTGTGGTCCATACTTGCAGGAATTTCTGTATGTTTTGGTTCTTCATGTAGCATTTGATATCTCTGTTAGGATCTTGAAATAGATTACATCTCATTGCTCCTTTATGCTGTAATAGTGAATTCAAAACTTAATAAATCCAGACAGAAATGAAAATCATTAAGCATTTTAAAAGGTCATTTTAGGCTCAATCAATCACTTGCTGGGCTTACGTCCAGCAACTGTGTGTTCAATTATAAATTAGCAGAACAAAGTGCAGGCTATATATGAAACCCTAGGAAGACAGTGCTAGCTGACTGTACTTGACCAACAAATGATCTGATGAAAGCATTTGCAATTCTCTCCGCTGATTGGGATCCTTTAATAATGTATTTTCATTTCACTTACTTTCAACTTTCCTATATTTTTGCCTATACATATAAAGTGCACACTTTTTTGAGTGAAGCAATTGCTTGACAAAAGGAACTGAACACTTGCAGGAGTAGGTGTCTTCAGTCTTTGGTTATATATAAATAAGTGATGTTTATTCTAAAACACTACTCTCATATCCTATGAATTTCTGTATGTAAGTAATTGTATTTAGAAGAAAAAATAGAACGTGCCTTTCCCTCTGAGTCGTACTCTTCATTTTGTCTTTTCCATGTCTCAAAATATAATGTGGAAGTCTCTTAATGAAAGAGCATTTGTGTCTCAAAATATAGAAGAGAAAAAAATAGAAAGTGGATTAGAAGTAGTAAATAGGGGTGTATTTTCAGGTACAGAAATAATTTAATGATTCTTACAAACTCGTCAATATGAGATAAACCTGGATCCTGTTCATCAAATTTCCAATGGTCAGAATCCAATTGATTGTGTATCAATTGCCAGAAACACTTGGTCTCCAGGTGCAGTTTCTCTCTGCTCTTCAATCTCAGGTTGCTAGTTAACAAGATACAAACATACAGTGATAAGAGATAGTCCTCTAAAGGGTCTTTGACTATGAGAGACAGAACTGTGGCCAGTATGAATGTACTACTACATAAACCAGGCTGGTCTTTAACTTATGATCTTCCTTCCTCAGCCTTCACAATACATGCTTAAGTGAGAGTTTTAACAATAGCATGCATATAACTGCCCATTCACAGCTGACAGAAACCATTAAGTCTTAGCTGATACACCTACACATTCAGAGACTCATTCCTTCTTAGAATAGAGAACAAAACACCCATAGAAGGAGTTACAGAGACAAAGATTGGAGCTAAGATGAAAGGATGGACCATCCAGAGACTACCCCACCCTGGGATCCATCCCATAATCAGCCACCAAACCCAGACACTATTGCATATGCCAGCAAGATTTTGCTGAAAGGACCCTGCTATAGCTATCTCGAGTGAGGCTATGCCAGTGCCTGGCAAATACAGAAGGGATGCTCATAGTCATCCATAGGATGGAACACAGGGCCCCTAATGGAGGAGCCAGAGAAATTACTCAAGAAGCTGAAGGGGTCTACAACCCTTCAGGTAGAACAATATGAAATAACCAGTACCCCCAGAACTCGCATCTCTATATGCATATGTAGCAGAAGATGGCCTAGTCGGCCATCATTAGGAAGAGAAGCCCCTTGGTCTTACAAACTTTATATGCCCCAGTACAGGGGATCGCCAGGGCCAAGAAGTGGGAGTGGGTGGGTAGGGGAGCACGGCAGGGGGAGAGTATAGGGGACTTTCGGGATAGCATTTGGAATGTAAATAAAATATCTAATAAGAAAATACAAAAAAAAAGTTACTCTTGCTCTCTGTTTCAAAGGCTGCTGTAGTAATGAAAGGACGATGGGTGTTCAAGCATGTCTTGATTGAGTTCTAAGGATAACTCCCCAGTCAGGTTGGGTATCCTGTGTTCTTCTGCTAAAGGGAATTCTATCTGGAAACTCTTCAGAACTTCAGACGTTACTCATTGACAATTAAATGTAACTTCAGTGATATTGAAGAATGACTTGAGAAGCCCTAACCAAAAATCAAATTATCTTTGCTCCTAAATTTGTTACCTCTGAGAACATATACATGATTCAGGAGGGACCTATTTATTTATTTTTTCATTACAATTGTCTCTTCTCATGCTGTTTGTTTCTTTGCTTGTTTGTTTCCTTGTTTGTTTGTTTGTTTGTATAACCTGTGAAACTATTACCTGTGCTCCGTTTTCTCATACAGGGAGGTGTTTTACAGGCTCATCAGGCTCAGATACAGAGAATGATTCTTAGACTTCAGAGACAAGTTAGTCCAATATTACCTATTCCTCAAAAGAAAAGAAAAGCTTTTGATATTCCCATTGCTATATTCCAAGTCCACACTCGATAATCCATTTGTTTTAGGAAACATAAAAAGCATCTCTTCAAATCATATGATGTGTTATGGAATTGACACCATTTTCCTCTAGTTGTTTACAAAAGGTTGTTTTTCAATACATTCTATAATAGAATGAGAAGATGTCTTAAATTTTGGAACCAGCAATCCCTTCCCTGGTCAATGATTTCGTCCTGAGCACAGAGACTTGTTATAAGCAAGCCCTTTCCTCAATCCAGAAACTAGAAACATCTTTTAGGAGTCCAAGGAATATTATCTCCATGAAGTCAACTAGAGAGAATTGGAAAAAGAAAACAAGAGTTTATGGAACTGTAAGATTGTTTTTACTCTAAGGAATTATACTCCCCTTCTTCTTAAAGCATACGAGAGAGAATACATTGGGAAGAAGCATGTGTAAGAAGTGAAGTAGCCAAGAGAATCCATAATGACAAACACTGATATCTGGCTGGGAAGGTGAGAAGACATGGAAGTTAGCTTTTGCAAGTGTCACCTGAATTCAGTTTACAGGTCCAATTCATAATAATAGGTGTGTGTGTGTGTGTGTGTGTGTGTGTGTGTGTGTGTGTGTGTGTGTGTGTGTGTGAATTGCAGCAGTACTTCCAACCAGCATAGCAGTAATCATTGCTGTATCTGCTATTCAAGCGACTGCTGTACCTTCAAGCGACTCCCTTTGTGCTATGAATGAACATTAGCCCCAGCAAGAAAAGTAGAAGCATAGGAAGTTAGCATGGGCTGCAAAAAATCTACTGTTTGCATAGATGAGGCTCAAGACCAAGCAGATGAGTAAATACAGCCTAATTTTTGCATCAGTAACTTTTGTTATTGGGCCAGTTACAAGTGGATTGATGAAAATTAAAATTTATTATGAAGCCTTGAATATCACATAGTATTCTGATTGTCTAGCTATATTCTATGGATTTCCACAGCTCTATGACATGGGAATCAGGTCAGACCTAAGCAGGATGAAAGCTATTCAGCCTATGTTCTTCTTGATCATTCAGAATCTAATAATTAGTGATGAAAACTAGCCTTCTCTTCCTACCAATGTTCTAGAACAGGAGCAGTGGTCTGTGACTGTATTGGGAAGCTCTTTATTCTCTCGAGGATACCAAAATGCTATGCTTCTTAACTCTCTTCACTTTCCTGTACATTGTCTTGAAGTTAGTACCCATTGCAAAAATCTAGCACAGCACCACCAAAGAGAAGTCTCTTGAGAGTGTTATGCTCCATGGGGATGATAAGCTGAGCTTCCCTTCCATTGTTCACTGCAACAGAGTCTTTAGGTTCATACTATCAGCAATCTGGAAGACTGGCTCCTGGGGTAATTGCTGAGGGCTTAAATTCTAGTTATCTTGGGGATGAACAAGCTAGATTTAGAATTGACTTATACTGTACTGCTCAGCATCCCAACACCTCTGCCAGGCCCTACTGACAATTCAAAAGTGAGGCTCAGTGGCATTGAGGTACGTAAATCCAAAGAAGTTTAGATTGTCAAATGGATTATGATTCATCATCTTTGCTCTTCAGAACCTCAAATCTCTATAGGATATGCAAAGTCAGTTTATCTGTTTTCCATGGTGACTAAAATGACTTAGAGGTTAAAACACAAATTGTAAGGGAATAGAAGTAGTATGTGCAGGGAATGAGTAAAAGAAATCGCAAGATGAAGTTGAAGCCATGGGAATTAATTTCACAGGAAGGTTGTTATTGCCCCCTTTAGCAGCTAAAATTCACATACAGGCACATCTTAAGTAATGTGTCGAGCTGTCCGAAAGATAATTTGAATCCTGTCAAGGCAAACAAGAATATGCTCACAAATTCAAGAGCAATATATGAGCAATTTACACAACATCAATTTCTTTGGTTGTTTTTGGATGGAGCCATCACCATCAATTAAGTTAGTGACTCTTTGATTCAAATTACTTTTTGACATGTAGTCAACTAAATGGCTCACACAAGCATTATTTTCTGCAGAGTTCCCTTGGCAGCCATGTAGTAAATGTAAACAGGTGGGAAGGCAGAACAGCAATGCCTCAGAATCAGCCTCCTCCCCTCACAGCAGGGAGAATAATAACATGAAGAAATGTGAAGGCCTTATTAGATGGCTTGGAATAAGGCTTCTGAAAGGAGGGATTTGCATATTTATGACATATTTCTCCTGATTCAATATTTCTCCACTTGAGGATGTCTTTTAACCCCATATCAGGCTCTATTATAATTAGGTCTCAGAGGTGAAGCAAGGCTAAGGCAGACTCTCAGACCACAGAAGGTTGGCATGCCCTGAAGTGACCTTGAACTTGGTAGGAATGGTGTTGAAAAATAATGTCCTTAATGACAATGACACTAAAACTAAGCCTTACGGAGACAACTGGATTTTTAGATGTAGGGGTGAAAAGAACATTCCTTCAAAGTA
>LR755280.1:0-52874 GCA_902729485.2 Mus minutoides
TTGAAGACTACCTGCAGGGGAACGATGTATAAGAATGAAAATACCAAACTTTGGTGCTTGGAAATATAACTTGAAGAAAAATTATACATTTATAAAGCAAACAAATATAATTAATGTGTCAAACAAGCATGACTCCTTTGACTAGGAAACATTCTTTTTTTTTTTTTTTTTTTTTTTTTTACTATTCCATTGACCCATTCTGTGCCGAGGACCAGTGAAGATGTGGTATGTGCTGCTTTTCTGGTCACTCTCACTAGGTCAGTATTTTATAATCATCTCAGAAACCATCATGGCTGCATCAGCTCTCCATCACTAAGACCATACCTGAAGACAATCAACTTACAAAAAGCAAGGGCTAATTTTGGCTCCATGAGTTTAGACTCAGGGATCTGTAGTCAGGAAATACATCACAGTAGGAGCGTGTAGTGGGACAGAATCAGTCACCTCATGACTTAGAGTTGGAAAATGAAGAAGAGAGAGACTAGGCTCCACTGATCTCCTTAAAGGGCACACAGCCTATGACGTCAAGAACTCCCCCTCTAGACTCCACCTCTTAAGGTGACATCAAGCCTTCCATATGATGTTTGGGAGCTATTTCTGATCCAGTCTACAACTGTTGTTTTAAACACCTTCAAGTTCCTAGTACTTCTCCTCCTGCCTTCCTCTGCTCCAAGCTCATTTGAGTCTACGTGTGGGGGGAAGGAGGCAAAGGAATAGAGTACAGAAAATTTAAGAGAGTTATTAGGAGCGCGTTGAACCCTTCTAAGTTGGCCCCATGTGTGTTGTCCTTAGAACGTGTTTAAATTTAACTCCTTTCCAAATGAGTTTCATTTTCACTGTTTCTTAAGAGGTTCCTAAAGAGATTTGAGTGTGAAATGTTCCCCCATAGACTCGTGTGCTCAAACACTTGTTCTCCAGCTAGTGGCGCTGTTTTTGAAGGTAAAAGGGATCTTTAGGAAATGGGTCACTAAGGGCCATGGCTTTGAGTTTTTATTTTTATAGTGCCTCATTTTCAGTCTGCTCTCTGCTTCTGGAACACAAATCCAATGTGACCAGCCATCTCAGGCTTCTAGCATCGTGACTTCCCTGCTGTGCTGATCTGTATTTCCTCACACTGTAAAGCAAAGTAAAACTTTCCTCTCTTAAGTTGCTTCCTGTCAAGTATTTAACAAGAGATGTAGTACAATTCTTCTCCTGATTCCTAGATTAACAAGGCTATTATTTCTCAAGCATGACTTCTTCTTGTCTAGCTTTTCACGGCCCCTCAGAGCTTCATCTCCCTGGGATGGAAATTCTATGACTCTCTAGGGCATCTCTCTACCCTGATGCCACTAGCTTCTGTAGCTTTCTCAGAGGTGGGTCAGGCTCTTGTTTTATGTGGCCCTCTCTGCAGATAATCTAAAAACTGCCCTCTGGCCTTCTACTAATTTGGAGTCAGCAGATAACATTGTTCATGCTGACCCTTGAAGACGGGTCTGACTTAAAGCATAGCTCTCTGAAAATAAACACAATCTAAAATGTGTTTACCATTGCTTCCCTTTGATGGTCATTTTACTAATGAGTTGTCAACCTTCTTTAAACATCCTTCATGGCTCGCCGTTTCCCTGCTCACTGTTGGGAGCTTATCTGCTCAGCTAACACCGCAGTATGGGGGTGTGTTACACAGCAAAGAGTTATAAACAAATAAACTAAGAATCTACTTTGAAAAGTCAAGAAGCATCAACTAAGTAAATCCAAAGAAGTTGGGAAAAAGACAGTAATTAGGAAACACAAATATTCGAGTTGGTAAACACGTGTAAGCAGTAGTTTACATGGGAACAAGAATTGTCCAATAAAATTGACAAATTATTGGGAAATAGCTCTATTTACTATAAGAGAAAACATAAAGATTTTTCTGTTTACAAAAAAAAAAAGTTTAATGGACTGAGTGTTCCAACATCTCTCACTCTGCACATTGTCTAGTTGTAAGTCTCTGTGTTATTTCCCACATCCTCCAAGAAGATGCTTCTCTAATAAGGGTTGAGAGAGGCACTGGTGTATGTAGTATAGTAGTATGTCATTAGGAGTCCATGTTACTACTGTGTTTCTTTAACAGAATGATACTAATGGATGTTCCCAAGGTTTGGAACCTATCTAGTCTCAGCTTCTTAGCCATTCTAGCAGTGTTGGGTAGAAATCCATCCCATGTAGTGGGGCTATAAAATCCAATAAGAAAGTTATAGGTAACTCCCATAACCTTTGTGCCACCATTGCACCAGCAACTAGCATAGCTTGCAGGCAGGTGGCTGCAAGCTGGTTTACAGGGTGTGTAGCTGTGTGAGACTAATGATTAACTCTTTGCTCCAGTAGCATGCACAGTGTCTGTCCTCTGGCACTTGAACCTGCTAGCCCCAGGGGTGAGGCTTTTAGTTGAGTACTAGCTTGATCTATCCATGACCCATAACATAGTTGTTGTATTCAGCAGTAGGATTTTACTGTCAGACTGTAGAGTACTCAGTCCTAAATGGAATATCTTCATCAAAACCCATAACCTTAAGACTCAGGGATCTCTAATCAGAAGAGGAGGTAGAAAGATTGGAAGAGCCAGGAGAAATGGATGACTTCAAGAAACCAGTGTCTTCCAGACACAAGAGTAATTATACACATGTGAACTTAAAGAGACTATGGAGTAGCATGCACAAGACCTGCACAGGTTTAAACATGATGGAGTCCCAGCTCTAATCAAGAGGCTATTTTCAACTGTTATCAGCTGGAGAGGGAGAAATCAGTTTTCTCTAGTGTAACATCACAGAGAACAACAACCATACTCTCCCTAGTTCAGGCTCCATGCTCAGGTAGGAGTAGTTGGGCAACACAAAATGAATTCCATGGGTTTTGTGTGTGTGTGTGTGTGTGTGCACTCATGAGGGTGTGAAATAGAAATATCTCTTTTGTTTGTTTTTTGGCATGGTTTTTATTGTTTGTTTGTTTGTTCTGTCTTATTGTTTTTCTTATTTTTTGTTTTGATTTTCATTTTTTTTGTGTTTTTGTGGGGGTGTTTTTGAAAGGGAGAGAAAAAACATAAAGTAAAATCAGGGAGGATCTGGAAGGAGCTAGAAGAGGGAAAATATGATCAAAATATATTGCATAAAAATTCTTTTCAATAAAAAATTAGTGAAATTAAATTTGAAAGATGAATTAAAGAAGTATTTTCTAAGAACTATTAGTGATCAAAACTGATCCAAAACTTCCATAAGAAGCAAATTTTATATTAAAAACAATGAAAGAATTCGAGAAAGTTATAAAAATCAACTTCTCCTCAAAAGCACCAAGTCCAGATGGTCTCAAAGGTAAGTTCTTTCAAATGTTCAAGTAACAGATGATTTTGATACTATTTAAACTCTCCCAGAGCCTAGAGAAGGAGCGAAGGCTTCCAAATGCTTACTCTCTCTCTCTTTCTGTTTTTTCAAAACCAGCATAGCACAGATACCCAAATTTGACAAAGCACAAAAATAGAAAACGTTAGACAGACCTCACTTGTGACCATGGTTAAGAGGGAAGAAAAATTTAAATGAAACAATGGCAGACGTTTCCATAGCACACGCAAAGAATAAAGCACCTCTGTCAGGTGGTGCCCATCCCCCAAACCAGAGGCCTTCAAAACGTAGGAAATCTTTTACTAAGTCATACCGTCTTATATTAATCCACCTATAACGACTAGCATAGGGCAGACTTCATAGCTGCCAGAGAGGACTGTTTACTGCATTTGATCTCTGTTGCTTCGTTGAAATAAGCTGACCAACCTCACATCTTGAGAGTAGATGGTTTGTTTTTCAGTGTCGGACTGACTTCCCTCCTTGTGGGTAGCCAAGACTTGTCTTACACTGCTTGGTCTTCTGTCCTGAGGTAGGGCTTCCGTAGTCCCATATTGGTTGGTATAATTTTCCTACTGCTTAATGAAGAGATTGTCTGAGATATGAACGGACTTGCAATGTTCCAAACAAAGAAAATATCAGAGTCCCTAGCTGGGGATTTGAACTGAAGAGATCTGAGGAGACAGCTTCCTTCTAAGCCATTTGGCTATAGGTAGTTCTGGGGTCCTGGAATCCAGCTACCCTTCATCAGCCAGTGGGTCTCAGCTCCAGAAGTTTGGCAAGGTCAATCCATGGGGATTTATCCAGCTCAAAATGTCAGTAGTGTTGGGTCTGACCAACCTAGAGTGCCCATTTCCTCCACGGCCTCCTGAGTGAATTCCCTTGTAGCCCCTGAAGTAGCTCTCCTTGTCCTCATAGCACAGACAATAGAATGCGAAGAAGGCCGGGTGTGGCTCTGTACAAATGATGTGATTATAGGTTCCAAGACAACTGGCCAAAAGACTGTCAGAAACAATGGGAGAAATGGGGAAACTGGTGGGCTCCAACATTAATATCCAAGACGAACAGTTTTTCCTGATGCTAAAAATATGCACTTGAAAGTTCAGGATGTTTGGGTATAGCTTTAGCTCAGGCCAATTGTGACCCCCCTCCCCCGAAGATGCCTGGTCCTCAGAGTCATGGAGAAGGATACCTCCAACGATAACGCAGACCTTGCTGTTTGTGGTACTATTAGACATTGGAGGGACTAGGACAGCTTCAAAAGTATCTAATAAAGGAAATCCTAACTAAAATTTCAGAAGGTTGTTTGAGAATCTGGTAAAATGAAACCAAAGTGTATGTGGACACAAAGCCTGCAAAAATAGCTAGAAAGTTCTGATGGGGAAAACTAGCACAAAAGTGGTCCAGCCTCATTAAGTACAGAAATACTAAGGAGTCAGTAGTTAAGGCAATTTGCTACTGGACAAGAAGCAAGCAGAGGGATGGAAAGAATCTAGACAGAGTCTAGAAGTGCACTCTAGTACAAGGAGTGTTTCCTTTGTAGAATCTCATGAGACAACTCTCTAACTTTCTGGCGAAAATGTGATCTCAGCCCTCTTCTCTTGGCTATAACTTATATTTCCAATAAAAGATTCATTTTCGGAATCTATAAATAACCCCTATAACTCAATGAGGAAATGGATGAAACATCAGACAAGTCATTTTACAACAGCAGGTGTTTGAAGCACTGACAAATGTCAGAAATGCACTTCTATTAAAACCAACAGCACAGGCCAACGTGAAGTGCCTCACTTCCAGCATCCAGGATGCAGAGCAGGCTGATCTCTCTGAGTTCCAGGCCAGCCAGAGCTACATAGTAAGACAATGTCTCAACAAACAAAGAACCAAATAAACAACCCATCCAAACCACGGTGGAATACCATTCAACTCCCACCAGACTGATTAATTTGTAACACTGTCAGTACCAAGTGTTAGCAAGATGGAGTGAGTAACTGAGACTGTGCTCTTAGAGTGTGGAGACTGATAGATAAATTCATACACCTGGCCGGCCAGTGGTAGCGCTCGCCTTTAATCCTAGCACTTGGGAGGCAGAGGCAGGTAGATTTCTGAGTTCGAGGCCAGCCTGGTCTACAGAGTGAGTTCCAGGACAGCCAGGGCTACACAGAGAAACCCTGTCTTGAAAAACCAAAAGAAAAAAAAAATTCATACACCTGTTCTAGATAGCCGCTTTTTCAAACTGGAGCATGGTATTATAATAAGTGTAACACGCACTGTACTACAAATGAACTCTGGCTATATGTAATAAACATGCCAATGAGCAGAAGACCACATCTCAGAACTAACGGATGGTTACCTTTGACGGACATGCGAGCGTGACTGGGAAGAAACTCCAGGTGGGGTACTATTGGCGTTGTTAACTAATATGGGTAAATGTCTTAGTCAGGGTTTTACTGCTGTGAACAGACGCCATGACCAAGGCAACTCTTATAAGGACAACATTTAACTGGGGCTGGCTTCCAGGTTCTGAGGTTCAGTCTATTATTAATTAGCAAGGCAGGAACATGGCAGCATCCAGGCAGGCATGGTGCAGGAGGAGCTGAGCGATCTACATCTTCATCTGAAGGCTGTTAGCAGAATACTCACTTCCAGGCAGCTAGGACTAGGGTATTAAAGCCCACACCCACAGTGACACACCTACTCCAACAAGGCCACACCTCCAAATAGTGGCACTCCCTCAGCCAAGCATATATAAAACTGCCACAGTAAAAGAATCTAGAGTGGAATTCACTGTTATATGTCTGCTTTCCTGAATAAAATCTACACACCTAGAGAAAGTGTCAAAGGCATGAAGCTTGTTCTAATCAACCCAGAGAAAGACCCTGGTCCAGCTGAAGGCCATGTCAGCAGGGCATTTGTGATTCTGTACCCTTACCTGTACATGGACCGAGGGATGCTGACCCCAAATGGTTCTTATGAAAATTGTATGAGACGATGAATATGGAACCTGCAAAGGTGGTTGTTATGATCATTGCCATTACGCAGTGTTCCTCCCACTGAGAAGGGCACACACAATGATGACAGCTGGCCCTGTGCTGTCTGAGCCCCAGTAGCTTCTTCTAGTACTTTATGGAGAATTCTCTCCTTATCATTTAAATCTGCTCTGGCTTTCCTCTCCTCTCCACCCTCACCGCCCCACTTCTGAGATTAATTCTTCCCTTAAACAATGGAAGATAGATGGACTTCTTGTTCCTTCAACTGATTAAAATCATTTCCTCTGTTGAGAGTCCATTCATGCAGACAGAGTGCTTCCAAATGCTAGCCCAGCATCCAGCTTCGTGTCCTAGAATTGCAGCTTGTGATGTTTAAACATACCGCTTCCACCCTGGCACCATCACAGAGACTGCAAATGCCCTGCCAAGATCGGGGATGCTCCATGTTCAGCCCCAGGTGGAGGATGGACCGACTGCTGAGCCCCTCTCAGAGGCATTACATAACAGAAGCCCCATTCTACAACATTCAGAAACAGGGCTGGGGTTTAGGAGCAAGATGTCAATAAAACTAAGTCATAGAGTCCCAGTTACACAGACAGAATTGGAACCAAGGCTTGGTCCACTAGAAAGCACATTCTAGCTGCTTGACTCTATGAATGTTTATTGAGTAACTGCATATATGCCAAGTGCTTGGATCCACAAGTGTTAAGGCTTCCTGTTTCCATAAGCATCCAGACAATGATAAATACATACAGTGAATGAACCAGTCACTCCTTAGGCACATTAGATTGATAAATTGCCACATGCTGTTTAAGGTTGCCAAGAAGCTAGCTTTTGAATGAGGGGGGAGCGCTACCCCATTTCAGACCCAAGCACATTTCTCTCAAAGTGTCCTCCTAGGCCCCTAGTGTGGGGATGTGCTATGACGCAGAAAAAAGAGAACAACAAAACAGCCCAAGATCAAAAGTACCATGTCCTTGATGACATGGACCTGCCCGTGTATGCCATCTCCAACAAGTGGCTACCACTTATCCCACCATACAAAAGTCCCTGCGCCAGAAAAGAAGTTGGAATTTCAGTCATAGAGAAAAGGCTCAACCAGAAACCCCAGCTGAGCCTCAACTTCCCCAGTCAGTGTCTGCTAGACTTTAAAGGACCTGGCTAGATGATGTCATCTCTTTATGTTATTTACTCTCTTACCTGGAGGCATTGCTGGAGGGGATACTCTGTTCTGCCCGGACTTCCTCTCTTGGGAACTCTAGCTGGCTGACTTAAAGGGGGTTTTCCCAACTGATTTCTGTGAGATGTCTTAAGCATTCAGTCTGGTGACACTTTGCTATCTACCTGAAATGACAATTCTACAATTTTGGTTTCTTTAAAAAAAAATACAGAAATATTATAAGAATGTGTTTTGCTTTTAATCCCAGGTATGGGGGTAGGGGGCTGCTTCGGACTTTCTCAAGCAGCTGTGATTTGCATTATGCTCTGGCAGAGGCAGCTGCAGAGAGTTTCGGCAGTTGTATGATATTTGGAATTCTGGGAATTTTCAGAGGGTATTTAAATGCTAGATCCCTAATAGGTGGGCTGGTGGTTGTTGCTTGTTCAGAGGGGTTGTTTAAGGTTTGTTGATAGTCATCCTCAAAGAACAAAACGGAAAAAAGAAATTAGATTCAGGGATCTCTCCCTCTCCGTCTCCCCCTCCCTCTCCCCCTTCCCCTCCCCCTCCCTCTCCCCGTTCCCCTCCCCCTCCCCTCCCCCTCCTGTTCCTCCATGCTTCTTTCTCTCCTATCTAGTGATAGAGGTCTAAACCAGGGGCAGGGAGATAAAGGGTGGGAAAAAGAACTCATAGATTAGCAAAGAGCAGATACAAGCAAAGAAAAAACAAGAAGGAAAGAAATTAGATTCCAGGATTTTGCTCTCTCCCCCTTTAACCTTTCTTCTCTCCTACCTAGTGACAGGGGGTGAAACTGGGGACATAAGGCACGAGAGAAGAAGAACCTACAAGTGGCAAAGAGAGGCTACACCTCCCTGCTATTTCTCATTGTAACTTGGCTTGCTGTTTGCTTAATGAATTTACCAATTCATATCCCTCCCCCCTGCAAAATGGCTGTCATATACCATTCTCCATGCTGTATAAAAGAGCAGCGTAAAGAGATATTATAAATATCTAGAGGTTGGGACAGGGGTGACTTACTTACAGCTGAAATAAGGGACACTTGCTTAGAAGCGAGGGAGTTACAGATGGAGGAGAACCCCCTCCTCAGCCTCCTTAGACAAGGACTGCCATGACTGTAGTGTCACTGATGCAGCACACTTAGGGGTTGACGGTGACAATGGATTCAAGGGCCTTGGTTTCCTTGCCAAGTGTAGGTACTAGGAATGCTGGACAGAAACTGTGTGGATGCCACACTGAAACCAATCTACAGAGCCATAATGGTGACAGTGAATGGCAGAGACGGAGCCTGGGGTACGAAAGAGAAGAAGGTAGGATGACCCCAGGTTTCTGGCTAGCTAGCACACCTGGGCAGCTGGAGATGTTATGAGGACAGTGGAGAGGGCTTGGGAGGAAGGGATGGGCGAGCTGGGTGTCAGATGATTCATAGGCCTCTGCTCAGAGCTGGCAGATGGACATTTGTACATCTTAATCTGACATTTGGAAGAAGTACAGGGTGAAGTCTTTATTTTATTTTATTTTATTTTATTTCATTTTATTTACATTCCAAGCATTGCCCCCCACACCACTATTGGTTACCCTCCCAGAATTCCTCATCCCATTCCTCCTCCCCTTGCCTCCAAGAGGATACTGACTCCCCGACAAGGCATCCCCCTCCTTGGGGCCTCAAGTCTCTTGAGGTATAAGCTCATCTTCTTCTGAGGCCAGACAGACCTCTGCTATATATGTGCCAGGGGACTCAGACCTGCCCATGTATTCTCCTGGTTGGTAGCTCAGGGTCTGGGATCTCCCTGGGATCTAGGTTAGTTGAGACTGCAGGTCTTCTTATGGGGTCACTCTCCCCTTCAGCTTCTTTAATCCTTTCCCTAATTCACTATAAGGGTCCCCAACTTCAGTCCAATGGTTGGGTATAAGTATCTGCTTCTGACTCAGTCAGCTACTGGTAGGGCCTTCCAGCCATGCCAGACTCCCATCTGTAAGCATATTTTAGCATCAGTAGTAGTGTCAGGCCTTGGTGACCCCTTCATGAGATGAATCCCAAGTTGGGCTGGTCATGCAAAGTCTGTTTTGAGTTAAGATTTTTTTCCCTGTAAATATAAGAAAGAACTTGAAATTGTAGCCTGAGGAGGGTCTGGAAATCCTGACAGCCTGTAATCTGTCTTACACAGTTTTTATCCAAATCTGGTCAGCACTGGGATCTCTAGAATGCCTCTCATTACTGCAGATTCCGGGCCATTGTAGAGTTCCTACATCCCTGGCAATGCTGTCAAGTGTACTGGCCACCCATCTCCCATGGCCATGGTTCTCATTGTGCCCTACTGCCCAGCTCTCAGTCCTAGCTGTGGGCCCAGATCTAGTTCCCATCTTCCATCCTAGAATTCATTGGCTGTGCTTTGTACTCTGGGAGAGGTGCAACAATTCCTTTGTCATTTGATCCAAGTGCAGTTGAACCAGGAAGAAAGGAATTCATTCTTCCCAGTTCCTGCTCCTGGGAATCACTCGAGCCATCCATAGACAAAGGCTGAGACTGGGGCCACGTGATGGTTTGTATATTCTTGGACCAGAGAGTGGCACCATTTGGAGGTGTGGCCTTGTTGGAATAGGTGTGAGCTGGTTGCAGTAGGTGTGTCACTGTGGGTGTGGGCATAAGATCCTCACCCCAGTTGCCTGGAAGTCAGTCTTCCACTAGCAGCCTTTGGATGAAGATGTAGAACTCTCAGCTCTGCCTGCGCCACACCTGCCTGGATACTGCCATGCTCCCACCTTGATAATGGACTAAACCTCTGAACCTGTAAGCCAGTCCCAATTAAATGTTGATTTTATAAGACTTGCCTTGGTCATGGTGTTTGTTCACAGTAGTAAAACCCTAACTAATACAGGCCATAAGAAGGCTGTCTGGCCTGGCCTAGCCTGCCAGGAGTGGCCTGGGCACTGGATATGGCAGTATGTCTTGAGAGAGGCTGAAGAGACATCTGCTGTCTGATAAGCTATGGCTTTCACAGAGGTGTCTGGAATGTCTGGGAGAGCAGAACATGAATTAGATTAGAAAGAGAATTAGAATTAGAAGAAGTCTGATGGAGAGGACACACCAAATTAGAGAGCTCCAAATAGTGGCTGGGAGAGTCTGTGATAGCCATGGAACCTCTGGGATACTGAGAAAGATTTTGTCTGTCTGTCTGTTTGTCTGAATGGCTGGAATAGAACTGAGAATCATGGCTGAGGATTCTGCTGTCAGGACACACTGAACCTGATGTCCTCTTTAAGGTGGGTTGGCTTCTTCCTTACCTGGGAATATAGACACGGGCCTCTGGCATTTACACCAGAGTGGGAGGAAGAGAATAGGAGGGCAGAGTGTGGCCATCACTGACACTCCAGCCTCCGGCACGTGGGCTGTGCAGTGAGAACTTCTGGACTCACAGGGTGTTTCTTTCACTGCCAGAAATGGACTTCAGAGAGTTGCCCACCTTCTCATCTAGATGCTGGAGTCTCAAGAAGGTTTTGGGAAGGAGATGGGCAGACATGGCATCCTGCCTGAGAACAGGATCAGGACTCAATTATGTCTGAAGTCAGACATTAACCAAAGGTTCAGACTGAAAAACTGGGTCTCCGTGTGGCTGAGAAAAGGACAAGCTTGCAATCTTCGAATGTGTTGGAGCCCCACTGGGGGGGATGAGGATGGCTGTTTCTAGGGGAACCCCTGCTCCTTTGTCTAAAAGGTCTGTTCTGCTGCTGTTTGGTTTGTCTGGTCGCCCTCTGAGCAAACCATACTAGGCTGACAAACAGCAAGTGAGCCCTCCTGCTCCTCCCTGGACCAGTAAACGTCAGCCTCAGGGCAGCTTGTTTCTGGCCTGAACTTAACCTGTCTCTGGGTCTCTGTCTGCCCTGACAGCACCATGCTGCGAGCTTTCATGGGTAAGCTAGGCAGACTTGGGGAATGGTTGCCTGGAACTAGGGTTTATTATCCTCATTGTATATACAAGGAAAACTGAGGCTCTGACCTTTCACAGCTAGAGGTTATATGTATTTCTGTGGTTTCAGGGTCATTGTTAACCCATTGAGATTCTCCACAGGACAGAGAATCACACATGAGTTGTCAAGGAACCACTTATTAGGGGGGATGACCTTTGGGGAAGTACATCTATGTGTCAGTCAGGAGTCAGCTTTTGGTATTTTCAGGAGCTATCCACCTCCTGAGATCTGGGCCTCACTGAAGAGTCTGAGCTGGTTGTCAAGCAGGCTTCAGGGATCTGCTTGTATCTAACTCCCCAGGTATGGGATTACAAGGAATCTACAATTACACTACTATGCCTGGCTGATTTTGTTTTTCTGTTTGAATTTTTCCTCCTGAGTTCTGGGCATTGAACTCAGGTTCCTATGTACGCGTTACAGGTGCTTCCTTGACTGAACCATTGTCCTGGTCCCAAAGAACCAGTTTGTTTGACTTGAGTGCTCAGAGACAGGGTGAATGGGTCTGGCCTTGCCTCTACTCATCCTGGGCCAACCTTGAAGTCCTTTCATCAAAGGAGACTCTGTACAGAGAAAACAATGAACAGAACAGGCTGTTCTTACGCTTCAAAAAGCCTAATGTAGCTCCCCACAGGGACTGTTTAGAAAGGAGGTTGGAGGGTAGGTTTTTCTGGTGTTCAGAGGTGCTGAGACAACCCTTGGTCGAAGTAACCAAATCACTGCCCAGTGGAGCTTTGTGGCTCAGCACCAGCTCACAGGTGGCTCCAACAGCGGGGCCCCAGGATGTCAGAAGAGTAGCAAGGAAAGTAAGGAAGCATGACTGATGTACTGGCCTCTGAATAATGATGTAGAAGATAAGGCATCTTGATGCTCCTTCCCTCTTAGCATCTCCATGTCCCAGTTTCCAGGAAAGGGGTCATGGGCTGCTTGTGCCATAACCCAGAAGTGGTATTAAAAGGCAATTGTACCATGTAGTACAAGTCAAAACGTCTATTCTCGAAGCCTTCAGTGCTGTCTCCCTTCCAACATGTATTCCCCATTACTCTCAGGTTTCTACGCCCCTCCTTGGTCTTCTGAAACCCATCTCTTTTCCCTCTGTTGAAGTCTCCTACCTCATTCTATGGAGCCTGACTCTTGTAGGAAGTTGGCAGGAGGGAAGCTGGCACAGAACAAAAAGGCCCGTTGTTTTTCCCTCTGCCCCTGACTAGCTGTTCCTGTCAGAGCCTGACAAATGCAGATGGGCACATCTGGTGACAGAGATGGATGGAAAACCCTTGCTTGTGGGCCTAGCATACACTGGCCACCTGTGTATTACTCCCATTGGGAGCAGGCTAATCAGATGGACGTTTATGAAGCCATTACTCAGTCATTCAGTTGTGCTGGGCGAGGGGATTTGAGTTTTTGCCGAGAACACAATTAGGGACCTTCCCTAGTGGCTGACACAGTGGGGGTGGCTAGAGACAGATGAGTCCTCTCGAAGGCTGGGATGAAGAGGAAAATGCCTTGGCTTCAATCAGTTTGGGAGCTGACTGTTTTCTCCCCAGAACTCAGCACTGGTTCTGTTGTGGTTAGATATGAAACCACACCTCATTTGTGGTCCATTTGGACCCTGATACAGAAATGACAAAGAGAGAGAACCCAGATGCTATTCTGGCTGCTTGCTGCCTTTGTTTTAGGCTGGAGACCTGAGCGGGACACAGCACTTGGACTGAAGATAATTCCCTAGAAAGAGATTCTTCTACATTTGTGGAATAATATATTCTGTGTACTGGGGCCTATTATTGTACAATAAAACAAGAAGGCTGGGAATCAATGCAGACATGTGAAGAAACGTTCAGAATCATTATCATAACCAGCAAAAGTGATTTTCAGCTGAGAAACATTTCCTTGCCTATTCTGAGATGGCAGGAGCAATTTTGAGCCTCAGACCCTGAGACTAGAACTCTCTGCTGCTTAAATGTCACCCAGAGGAGAAGCCACAGCAGCCTGGGCTGCCGTGATCTGTACACGGCCATGATAAGCAGGCTGTGCACTATGCAAGCCTCTCCCAGGGGATGCTCTCTGCTGGGTACTCTCATAGTCACTTTACTGGATGCTGGACAAAGTCTATGTTCCATCTGCTCCAGTAGCTGCACATATGAATTCAGTACAGCTGCCTGGTGGATGAACTTCAAGGATTTTCTAGAAAAGAAAAGAAAAGAAAAGAAAAGAAAAGAAAAGAAAAGAAAAGAAAAGAAAAGAAAACCACGTATGCATGTATGTATGTATGTATGCATGCATGTATTTAGTGTGTGTTGTGCATGTGTATGCACATGTATGTGCATACCATAGTGCACATGTGATAGTCAGAAGACAACTTTGAGGAATCAGTTCTTTCCTTCCACCAAGTAGGCCTGAGGAATTGAACTCAAGTTGCCTAGTTTGGCAGCAAGCTCCTTTACCCATGGACCCATCTCTCTAGCTCTAGAGATTTTTCTCAACCCACAGTGAGAGTAGCTCATAGACTCTAAGGGGGCATGCCATTTTTTTTCTGAGCTTAGAGCAGCTAATACACACAAACTCAGAAATCTAGAAGAAAATACAGTTGTATTGAATCCAGAGCATCTCAACAGAGAAATGGGAACCCACGAGAAATTTTAGAAATGAGATTTATAGTAATTAAAATAAAAAATGTACTGGATGGGTCTAATAGCAGATTAGAGATGACAGCAGAAAGAATAAAGGAGTGTGAAGACAGATCACCAGACATGGGCCAATCTTTAGCGAGCAGACAGGAACAAGACTGAAGAAAAATGAGCAGAGTCTTAGAAGCTCATACAACACTGTCAGGTAGCCTAGCTCATGAAGCAGACGCTCTACCAAGACAATAGAGGTCAGAAATAACTAATTATATCAGAATTAATAAATATATGTACACATATGTATATATGACTATATTTGTGTACACACACACTCACACATACACACACATACCTATTATAGTAGGTCAGTAAGCAAAATAGGTCAGAAGTAATGTTAGTTAAAAGAAATAGGTTGTTGAAATCCCCCAAAATTTGGTAGAATAAATATAGACACACATTTCCAAAACATACAGAGAATTTCCAGAAATATTTATAAGAAAAAAAGGATATTATATGTGAAGTCCAATGACAAAAATATTGTGGAGGTCATGAAACAAAAGACTAATATCATTCTTAAAATAGTATTGATTATTAGTACTTTTATTACACATACACGTGTATGTGGGGGATACATGCATATGAATCCACATGACTGCAAAGACCAGAGACATCAGGTCCTCCTCAAGCAGGAGATACAGGTGGTTGTAAACGCAGTACACACTATTAACCAGTTGAGCCATTACTCCAGCACTGAGACTAACATCTTTAAAGTGATTAAACAAAATATAAGATCTAAAAATAACTCTTAACCCAGATAGTTCTAATTTCTATATTTAGTAAAAGCATCCTAGAAAATATGTGTAAGATAACTCAAGCCCAGATTTCTTGTACATGTATAATTAAAATAAATCAAACTCATGGAACATGAGAAAATGGTAGGCTCTGAACTACAAGGTACAAGGGTAGGAAAGGGGGAAAATTCAGTTTCAGGGGCTAGAGCGATGGATCGTTGGTAATGTGCCTGCTACTCAAACAGGATGGCATGGCTTCTGATTCCCAGGATCCACATAGAACACGTGTCTTGGTGGTACACATCTGTAACTCGGGAGACAGACAATGAGGGATACCCAAAGATTCATTGGTCAGTGAATGAATCTTTCACTAACCTAGACAAATTGTTGAGCTCTATGTTCAGTGAGAGACTGACTCAAAAAATAACATGCAGTGTGATTGATGAAGATACCCTATGCTGACATCTGGAAAGGAAAAACAACTGTATACTTAACGCTAATCATATAAAAATTACACTAAGTAAACACCTGCAGACTCTCATACCACACGACACTGGTGTGGAAAGACGTCCACAGATCTGCCTTCCACAGCATGCCCCACCTACCACCTCAGAGCACAAAATCAAGAGGAGGAAGACAGCCAGAGACCTGCGGACCTCCAGGCCACACTATGGTGCACAGAGGCCTGCATGCCTTTGCCCCAGGGCTTGAGCAGGCTGTAGACACACAGAAGCCCGCCTGCTACCACACCACAGATGTCCATAGACCCGCCCTGCTACCACATGGGTGGGGCTGTAGAGGCCCACTTGCCTTCACCCCACGTGGGTTAGTCAGAGAAAGTCACCCAGAGGCCCACCAACTGCGAGGCGCCCCCTCTCACGCTCTGCAATGGGAGGCACTGCAATGTGCAGGTTTGTGGTGGACAGATGGAAGAAGTGGAAGTGGAATGGTTTGAACACTGTGAAGAGAGATGGAGATGGAGACTGGAGGGTGGGGAGGAACAGCCTGTTGTGAGGAGACAGACCCACCACTGGAGGCCATGGCAAAGTCCCAACCAGTGCTGCTGTTACAGGCCATGTCTGGGTCCATGGCTATGCAAAGTCAGAGGCAGGTGTTAATGTCTGTGGCCCACATCATCAAGAGAACATGAGGACATCCCTGGTCTGGGAAGCTGTCAGGGACCATGTGGATGCACAGGCGTTGTGCAGAGCTGGCCTCACCCTCAGTGGCTGGCCCCACATTTCCCCCCTTTTTATAGTTATTTTATTTATTTACATTTCAAATGTTGTCCCTTATCTGCTTTCCCCTCTGCAACACCCCATCCCATCCCTCCTCCCCCTGCCCTATGAAGGTGCTCCCCCACTCACTCGTGCCTCACTACCCTAGCATCCCCCCATTCTGAGGCATGGAGCCTCCACAGAACCAAGGGCCTCCCCTTCCACTGATGCCAGATAAGGCCATCCTCTGCTACATATGCAGCTGGATCCATGAATCTCCCCATGTGTATTCCTTGGCTTTCAGTTTAGTCCTTGGGAGCTTTGGGGGGTTTTGGTTGGTTGATACTATTCTTCCTATGGGGTTGCAAACCCCTTCAGCTCCTTCAGTCCTTCCTCTAACTCTTCCAATGGGGTCCCCATGCTCAGTCTGACAGTTGGCTATGAGAATCCACATCTGTATTGTTCAGGCACTGGCAGAGCCTATCAGAAGACAGCTATATCAGGTTCCTGTCAGCAAGCGCTTCTTGGCATCAGCTGTAGTGTCCGGGTTTGATGTCTGCAGGTGGGATGGATCCCTAGGTGGAGTGGTCACTGGATGGCCTTTCTTTTGGTCTCTGTTCCACTCTTTGTCCCTGCATTTCTTTTAGACAGGAATAATTATGGGTTAAAATTTTTGAGATGGGTGGGGTGGGTGGCCCCATCCCTCAACCAGGGCTGTTCCCACATCTTACTAATGGCAGCACCTGGGAGAATGGACCCTGTGCCTTGCCCAGTGAACACAGTGGAGCTGGCCTTGGTGGCAGGGGTGTGGGTGAGCCTGCCCTGAAGACATGAGTGTGGGTGGTGCAGTTGTGGAGGTGATGTTCTCCTCCCCTCACACCATGACCCTCTCCTCCTCAGGCAGTCAGGAGGGCTGGCTTCAGGGTCATTAGAGCGGGAGAGTGGATCCAGCACTTTGCCTGGTCAGCACAGCAGAGCTGGCCTAGAGGTGAGGGTGCAGATGAGCCAGCTCCCAGGGAGATGAGTACGGGAGAGAAGGCCCTGCCGTTCATTTGCTGTCAGGTGGAGAAGACGAGGGAGGGATGCTCTCTATGCCCTTGCATGCACCTCACCACCTGTGGTGGTAGGGAGAGCTGGTCCCAGGGTCATGAGTGCAAGAGGAAGAGCTAGCCCGGCCCTTCACTTCTGCAGCACTCGGAAGGGAAAGTGGGCCCTGAACTTTGTCTGGGCAACGTGTGGTGAAAGGGCCGGCTCTGCTGATTTAAAGTTTCCGAATCTCCATGACACAGGATAAGCAGGAGGAGTCCAAGTGCAGATACAATATTGATGGTGCCACAGAAGCTAGAGAGCTTGAAGCAGACCGGTGGATCTTTGCAATGAACACTTCCAAGTGAATTTGTGTGGACAGAGGGGCACACTCTGGGGCACACTGTGGGGTATACTGTGGGGTACACTGGGACACACTGGGACATACCATAACTTCCATGATGAGATACTTTCTATATTTTGTTTTGTTTATTTTTGTGTGTGTGTGTTTGTGTGTGTTTTTTTTTCCTTTGGGAGGAGGTTGAAGGTGCAGAGGAAGAATATGAAGGGGCAGGAAGATGGTTATGTCTGGGCTGCATGACATTAAACTCACAAAGAATCAATAGAAAAGTTAAAAACTACACTAAGTACAAATAGACCAAATAGGAAGGATACAATTCTTTGGTAGGTATTAACTCAAATTCACGAAATGTATTGCATTTCTCTATACTGGCTCAAGTTGAAAATTCAAAACAAAACAAAACAAAACAAAACAAAACAAAACATTTCAATAGTACATTGAATTAAAAATATATGCAACACTACACATATTGCTAAGCTTAATGACGCTACACATAAAGAGTTGCATATGGTGTTTGTAGGTAGGAAACCTCAGTTTTATTAAATTATTCATTCTCTCCAATTTGATCAGCAGATCCCTGTCGTAGAGAGTTGTCTCTAAGCACATGTTTTTCCTCTTGGCCCCAAACCCCTGGAAATAATGATTCAGAGACTCAAATATACTTATAAATATCTAGGCCATATAGCTAGGCATGTTCCCCAACTCATTTATGATTTAATCATCTTATTATTCTATTCTAAGTTCTGACACATTTCTTTTCACCTGATCCTTAGATACATATAACCATCTTCCTCTATGTCTGGGGCCCAATCCTCCCACGCTTGGCTTTATCCCAGAATCCCTTCTCCCTACTGCATGTCCTACCTTCTATTCTACCCTTTCCTATAGGCCATAGTTGTTTGTTTTTTTATTGACATGTGATGCAACCATACATTACACAAGAGATTTTCTCTACAGATCTAGTTCAATTCTAATCATTATTCCAGTGGGGAGTTGTTTTTTTTTTTTTTTTTTTAATTGAAAACTGGTTTTAAAAACTAAACGGAAATAGGAAGGATTAAGCTAAAATAATTTTGAAAAAGTTGAATGTGTACTCTCTGACTCTTAATCTTCTATCTAGATAAAGTAAAGTTAGACTAATGGTGGCATCCAAATAGACACAAAGGAATTCAAATCAATTCAGAATGGATTATATTCTTGAACAGAGAAATAAAACTAAAAACTCTTTTAACAGAAACAGGGGAGAAATTTTCACAGTTTTAGACTTATAAAAAGTATGGCTCACAGAACAAAAAAATAACAAAATAAAAGAAAAACCTAATACTTGACTTCATATACAGTAAAAACCTCAGTTATTCTAAATGCATCATTGATAAATAAGACAAAGTAGTATACTTCCAATGTAGAATGCCAACAACTCAAAAACAACAAGACGAGCAATTCAGGGCCGAGGAGAAGGAACAGCCAGCGAAGACCTGAATCTGGATCCCTGGAACCAACACAAAAGCTTGGCACAGTGGTATATGTGTATAACCCCAGTGCTTAGAAGGCAGAGACAAGTTAGTTTTCTGAAGCTCGTTGGCTGCCCAGCCTATTCAAATAGATAGGCTTCAGGTTTACTAATAGACCCTGTCACAACAAACAGGGTAGAGAGTGAATGAGGAAAGATGCTGAACATCACCCTGTGGCCTCCACACACAGGCATACATGTCAACAGACACTTGCATACATCCATGATGACAAATATGTACAGTATAGGACCTTTACCCACCCCCAAAAAACAAGAAAGAAGAAGAAGAAGAAGAAGAAGAAGAAGAAGAAGAAGAAGAAGAAGAAGAAGAAGAAGAAGAAGAAGAAATAATTTATTTTTTAGTGGGCAAACAAATAGATCCCATATCTACATTAGCCCTGATTTCTGATCACATCCCAGGTAGCCAAAAACAGTAGATACATAAAAAACACTGGACTGAGGATTGGGAGAGTCCTCTACTGTTCATTGGTCAGCTTGATATGTGACCTGAACTCTTCCACATTCTGTGTTCTAGAAAATTCTGTGATGTGTCCCTCCCTAAGCATACCAAGAGAGCCCTGGGTTGTACCAGGAGTTCTGAAGAGAGGAGGCACATTGCTGTCATTTTTAACCCTTTAGAAATGGTTACAAAAATGGTTGCTACAATAGAGACACCCCATCTGGACTTGATGCATGTACATGTGTGTGCCTGTGTGGTCCGAGGAGGAACATACTGTCCTGTGTACCCCTGGAAGACAGGATATGATGTGGGCTGTTCAATCACTCATCGTCTACCTTGGTTCTTTTGAGATGCAGATTGGTTAGAATGATTGGACAGTAAGCCTCAGAGATCCACCAATCTCTGCCTCTCAGCAGCTCTTTGAAGGCACACATAGCCACCCCCAGCTTTTTATGTTGATTTGCCATCTGAACTCAAATCCTCACCCTTGTGTAGCAAACACTTGTCCCATTGAGCCATGACCCCAGGCCATGACTTGACATTTTGGCACTCCTGATTGCATCCAGCCAGGCACAAGCATATGACATAAAGCATAAGGACATTACAGTCTCACATGCATCTTGCTCATATGCCTGGCTAGAAGTACATGCCTATAATCACACAAGGCCACACGAGGCCTAGACATATGCAGATGTGTATAGAGATAGGTGAATGTATACACACATATTACTAGAACTTTATTTTTCCAAAGCCCATGTGCAGTGAACACATGGACCTTCCTAGGTGTCACATAGTCATGAATATGACACACACAGACACACCCTCAGGCATGAAGAACTTGAGAATAAAGAGGTCTCACTCAGGGAAGTAGTGTGTGTGTGTGTGTGTGTGTGTGTGGTATTGAACATGGGAGAGGCTAAGGTCTCCAAAAGAGGAGATCCAGCACGGTAACTGAGGTACAAGGGTTGGGAGCTAGCAGAGTGGAACAAGAGCAGATAGTGTCCATGTATTAATAGGAAGTATCTGATGGGCTCCCTGGGGTAGGCACGATGCGCTTCCATGAAACCAGTGGGGATTTCAAGGTGGTTCCATTCACAAAGCTACCGCCTACCACTCAAGCAAGTGTGTGTGAGCAGGAGGCAGCTGCGCCTGGAGTTGGACAGCCAGGGGTTGGATATCACAATTGAATTTTAACACTGACTTTTGTCAAAGACAAGTTGAATCCGAGGCATAGCCTGAAGTCAAGGGGAATTGTACTGCACCACGCCCTGGCCCTGGAAGGTAACACATTTATAAGACTGTCACACTCAGGCACACCAGCTCTGCCTAGGTCCAGCTGTGTGATCTGGAAAAGCCATTCTCACCCTTGTTCAATATGACATCTAACCTAAACTGTGAGATTTTACCTGAGAGACATTGTGTGCCTCTTTCACCCTGAAACGGGCATAATAAGTTTGTTTAGTAAATGATTAAGCAGAAAATGCTTCATTCTTTGCAACTCTCGTGATTCTATCTGGCCACTGAACTCTGGCTTTGGGCTATGAAACCAGTTGTAGACAAGAGACCAGAAAATGACTGAGGCTGTGTCTCAATAAAGCTTTATTAATAAAAATAGGAAATTGTATTATTTATGGCCTTTTATTTGAACAAACTCAAAATTTTGGGTGCTAGGGACACAGATATACATTGCAGCCTGTTAGAAAAGGCATCCGTGGGAACCCAGAACTGCACAGTAATGAGCAAAGGGATATAATGTAGAAGACTGAAACAGGCACAGTGACAGAGTTAGGGGCATGAGGGACTCACCAGTTAGAACATAGGACAGTGGGGTGACTGCTGTGTGACACTCTTCCTAGGAATGTGTGAACAAATGCCTCCTCATCCCAGACAGAGAACTGACAACAGATCAAAGTACAGATACCACCCAAGTCCAACTTGGTGAAACCGGTGAATTCTGTTGGGGTTATTCACAGGAGTATGGGTAGAGGATAACTTACAAGACCAGAAATGACTCAAAAGAGAGCTGCGCCATCTAAGTCCTTCTAGCACGGGTGACAGTTCAGGAAAGCTGGGAATCTGAAGCTCAAGGCACACCTTAAAGACAGCTCAAGAGTCCTTCAGGAATTCGAGATGGTCTGATTCTCTTCTAGACAGCTCATCTCATCTGAGAGTGTCTCATAGCAATCTTTAAAGTTTCTATATATGCTTGGGGAGAGATGGGATCTAGTGAATCTGGTCAGTTTTGGGAACTTCCGGTGGCAATTGAATTGTCTACTTCCTGAGCTTAGTGAGTATCCCTGCAGGACTGAATGTGTTGCCTCTGGTAAACATCCCGTGTCTTAAGGAGCTTCCCTGAAAAATGGACAATGTAACTCTGGGAAACTTCTTCACAATAGAGGCAGTTGGGAAAGGCAAGGTGGAGGATACTCCAGGAAGTTGGAGCTGCATGGGCATGGAGTCATGGCTGTCCCTGCTGTCCTGTCAAAAGCTGTGGCACTTGCTGGTTAGAAGATAAGGTAAAACCGGATCACAGGGCCTTTTCACCGCCACACTAACCAACACATACTTTTAAGCGAATAATTTTCAGTTCTTTAACTCCCTTTTAATGGCTAGCATTTTTCCTGGAAAGAGTCCATCCCATAACTGCTGACTTCAGTAAAGAGTTCTAAATATACACTTTCTTCTGATTACATCGCAATACTGGTTGTTTTTTCTCTGTGTGCACAGAGGCCCTGGGAGTGGTGATGGATGCCCAGGTGATCCGGAGATGGGCCCAGGAGGTGAGAGTAGCTGATTTACACCATGGTTGAGTCCTGGGCTCTGGTTTCATACTCTGCCCCAGGCCAGAGCGATTCTGCCTGTGTCATCATTATGCTCATCAAAGGCTGCTTTGTCTTCCCCTGGTCGGCCTAATTGCTCTCCTCATTTGGACAGCCCTGGAGTCATTTAGTAATGAAGATCGCTGCGTGCTAATATGGCATCAGGAGCTCACCTGCTTGTTGGCATTCGGAGCAGTGTTTGGAGAGGGGAAGAAGCTCCGCTTGTCATTACAGGTGCAGAGCCTCACTGAGCTGTTCATGTGCAATTACCATCCAACAGCCTGGAAATTACAGTCCGGTTACAGTGGCTGCTAACGAGAACTAATTGTACCACCGCAGAGCTGCCCTCAACACTTAAGACAAATGGCCTCTATGGGAACTTGGAGATGGGTAGAGCAATTCTGTCTATTCTTGGAACAGAACAAAAATCCACTAGGGGCTGGGCTGGGATTATATGGGGTCCCCTGGGCATTAAAGCTTGATTTTTTTTCCAATCAGTGTAAACAAACCAGAATTTCACAGAGTGGTCTACCATCCACCCTTTTCCATTCATATATCTACCTTCTAATTATTCACATATCCATTACCATCTATCATTAATCCACCCATTCATCTACCCACCCACTCATCCATCCTTCCTTCCATCCATCCATGTATATATATATATATATATATATATATATATATATATATATATATATCCATCATTCTCTTTGATCTTTTCACCATCAATTAGCCATTTACCATCCATACAAACACCCATCAAGCTTCGTTAAGTTCTTGCATGGCACCTGATCAATACTTGATAATGAAGTCAGAGATGACTAGGAGAGAACTTGAACACAGAAAAGAATACCCAGTGAATATTTTGGAGTGAATGAAAACAAGATAAATATTTTCTCCATGTGAGGGAGAAAACTACAGAGAGTCAGTCAAGGGAGAAGGTAAAGAAAGAGAGTAATTAGTGTGGAGATGGAAAATCATTGGCATATAGGTGAAGGAGACAGCAGAGGAAGAGGGACAGAAATGCATGTGCCCTGTACTTAGATGTGATGAGTTACTTCATGCCTCTGAATCTCAGTATCCCTACCCAAGAAATGAAAATAAACTCGTGCCTTCCTCACGGGATCATCGTGTGAGCTCTTAGACTGGTGTGGTAGGAACTAGGCACTTGATGAGGAATAGGGCTTGCTTCCACTGTCAGCTCTCCTGTGTTGCTTTTAATGGTTCTTGGAATCGGGGTCCCTGTGAGTCCTACAATCTTACTGTCCATCTCTTTTGTGCTATGAAGGTTGAGTGAGAGTCCTTCTGGCCTGGAAAATGAGCATACAAGGCATCTGTAATGTGCACATGATTTTAACAGGAGGTGGTCTGGGTTCTATGGAATGATGGCTTTTTGTGGCTGGAGCCCAAGGAGTGGGAACATTGGCATAGAAGGCAGTAGGGTCCAAGCCATCCTGCCATAGGGACAGCTAAGGTTTGGGACTGGCTAAGAGGAAGATGGGAGCCACTGGAGGGTCTGAAACAATCAATCTTACTTAAAGAATTACTGCCCTGGGTAAAGGGATTGATAATTGTTAAGTGATGACTTCTTGGTGGGGAATGCACTGTGGGGGATGATCAATGCATCAGCATGATTAGGGTGCTGCTCCTTCCTGTCTTTGCTATCTAGAACTCTGGCCTCTAGGTTCTCTGCTCATGTTTCCAACGTATTCTAGGAATGGAGCTATAAGTCTCTAAGTTCTCCCCATTCCCTACCTCTCAAAGATCAGAGCTCTGCTGGGTGACCATTCCATTCCATGCTCATTACACCCACCCCTCCCCAAACGACAAGGATAGCAGTCTTCACTGAACCAACTGGACCCCTTTTGGCAGAAAGCCCTTTATCATGTTAAACTTCAGTCCAATTCCCCAGACTCTAATTATTCTCTACTTCTACTACTGAAAGGCAAGATAGAGCCATTCAATGGCATAGCTCACCCAGGCTGCAGGCTTGGCATGAAGTTAGGGGACTGATGGGGCAGCTTCTGCAGGGCTTACAAGAGGGGAGTTGTGAGTTGCCAGTATATGCTCCTTTCTTAATGTCATCCTCACCCACACTAAGTTTTACAGTGTAACTTATATTTGCCAATAAAGTGTGCTAAACATGGGGTTAAACTAGTTCAAACTTGCCTTTTCGAGGCCATCTATACTCCTTGAAATTGACCTTCACTTATTGAAAAGTCTAACCAAGGGGTGGTCCCATAGAGAGACCTCACAGAGGACAGAAGATGGCTGTCGTGGACATACTAGTATCACACGAGCTTCCTGTGAGTTGCTGCCAGGGGAAGGGACCTTCCCTGGGTAATGTGGGGTCTACCTGTGTTACATTCAGAGCCATGTATATTTTATTACTACTGTTTACTACCCAGTGTTGAGATAGCTTGCACACATATCACAGAGCGATTGGCTAATATGGCGATCCTGAGCAGTACTTACTGCTCATTCCCAGGACAAAGTAAAGCCCAGCAGCAGCCATTAGGTCTGATTCCTGCATGGTCTCAGAATATCTATTTACAAAGTCAAGAAAATTTAGACGCAATACTTCTCTCTGTTCTAGGCTCTCTGTGATGAGACAGGGTCTCTGGATGAAGTGAAGCTCTCATTCCAAGAGAGGCATCTTCTCTAGCTGTGGGCGCCCCAACACCTACAGCCTTGGGTCATCAGAGTAACCAGTGCCAATCTTCCCTGCCCCTCCTTCTTAGAAGCATGCGCGTCCAGGCTGCTGAAGTCAGTCAGTCCACTGTCCCACCAGACACTTGCAATCAGCGTTTGTGGGGATGCTGGCTGACAGGGCGTGTCTAATCATAGACTGTGAAAGATGGATGAGCCTTCCACCGCATCCTTATTCCTCCTTAGGTTCTGGCAATAAACGATTCATTGCAAAGGTGATGGGAGCAGGCAGTGATGTCTGCAGCCTCTCTACACGGATCACTTCACAGTCTTCTCTCTTTTATTATGCTATCAGCAAAAATATAAAATAAAATTATGATGTTTATGCAAATTATGTTTTTATAATCATGTCTGAAAGAGTCTATGGATCAAATTTTCTAGCCAGTTTCTCTAAATGCAAGCTCTTTTAAAAGATGCTTTTAGGAGATTACACTGTGTCAAACTTGAAGCCAGCAGGACTTAGAGGATAGGTAAAACTATCCCTTGCAGAGAATGATAGACCCATATTTCTCTCTCTCTCTCTCTCTCTCTCTCTCTCACTCTCTCTCTTTCTCACTCTATCTCTCTGTATGTGTGTGTGATAGTCTGTTTTTCATTATTATCATAAGATAAACAGAAACAAGGTATTTACTAATGAAAAGAAGTTTATTTGGATTCACAGTACATTTTTTCTCAAAAGTCCACTTCAAGCCACATAGTAGGATCAAATTTCCATTCTCTTCATAACACTAGACTTCAGGGATTAAATTCCTGGCTCAGGCCTGGGGACAAACTAAAGTCACAGCAAGCTCCTCTCTGGGTCTGCTAAGACAAAACACTGATAAAGGGAGGGCCAGTGAGGTCAGGCAGAACTTTCTAGAAGTCTGAGTTATTCAAAGAGTGAACTAATTTAAAAAGGTACACAGGCCACAAGAACAGAGGGTACCATAGTTCAGAAAGTGGAATTCTCTTCCCAGGGTCACAAAGATGGGCTGACAGCTACCGCTTGAAGCAGACACAGCTCTGGCTACACAGAGCCTGAGGATGAAGGGGGTCACAGAGGGTGTCCCTGCCTCTCAAAGACATATTTGTTAGGCAGGTGGTAAAATCCCCTGTGCTTCTCAACCTTCATAATGCTGCAACCCTTTAATACAGTTCCTAATGCTGTAGTGACCTCCCAACCATAACATTATTTTCATCACTACTTCATAACTGTAATTTTGCAACTGTTAGGAATTATAATGTCAATATCTGTGTTTTCTGATGATTTTAGGTGACCACAGACTCCCAGGGTGAGAACCACCATGCTAAGGGCTTCTCTTCCATGGTGAGGGGCTGTAGGCAAGGCTACAGTTAGAACCTCTCATACCGACAAGCCTGGAGGGAAGGCCCATCTGATGAACCTCTTCAACATTTCTTTTCCCAATAGACCAGAACCACTCTAAAGAGACACACAATATTATATTTCTTAGAAATTTTCCCGAATACATATTTATCAGGGAAGCCTGAATAAGCTAAGAAGGGCTCAAGCCTATTTACTTATGTATTCAGCCATCTCCAGGGGTACGGGCTGTGCCAGCGTTAACAACAGGAGACAGTAATTAGGTTACACTTGGTCTGATCCTCTGCTCCTGGGATGGGATTAGGGACTGGCTGCCAGAACCTCAAAGTCTCCACACTCATGATGCTTTTCTTTCAAGTTTATGCCTCTGGGATTCGAGCTTCTCAAACTTGGTTTCATATTGGAGTCACCTGGGAGGCTTTAAAAAAAAATAATCCTGATGCCTTTATCCTGCCTGTGGAGATCTTGACCTAGTTTGTTTGAGAGCAGCCCCAACATGGGAATGTTGCCCAGCTCCCCAGGTGATGAGCAAGGTTTGAGGACTGGATCGTGTAGTCCAGGCACCTGGTTGACATAAGCAACCCTCGTCTGTCATCTATTCTCTCTCCCTGATTTTGTGCAGGAAGGACAGATCATCAAGGCTGGGCCCATCCTTATCTTCTGCTTCACAGAGTGTCAATCTGGGTAGTCATAGGCTCTTAAACTTAGAAGAACATGTGCTTGTATTTAAGTTCTCTTGTAGCTCTCTGGAAATTCTGAATCACTGTTTGAATGATGGTAGCCTTACATTTTTATTTTGTCCAATGAATTCAATAGCTGGATCCGAATAGAGATTCACTCCTGTCAGACCAACTGACTTTTTGTGCAGCCTTGGGCAAATCCTGCTTTGTCCCTCTGGGTCTGTGAAAGAGCAACATCTTGGGGCTTGGGGTATGGCTCAGCTGTGAAGAGAGTTTACTGCTCTATAGAGGACTGGAGTTCAGAGCCCTTCATATCCTAGCACCCACACTGGGTAGCTCAAAAAAACGCCAGCTCAGAGGGATCCCAAGCTTCTAGATTATATGAGCACTAGCATTTACAGCTCCTGAAAATAAAACTTAAGACAAATAAGTATAGAATCTTTATTCAAAAGTAAAGTCAATCAGCGGGAGGATTTTACAGAGCCAGATCTGTCGGCACACAGACCAGGTCATCTAGAAACAGCAGAGCTACCATCATTCAGACAGTAATAACTGAGGACAACTGGCTAGTTCAGAGTTCTATGTTGTTTGAATTTTGCAGGGCTCATCTGCCCACCCCGCAGCCCCCTTGATAACCACAGACAGGTGTTTGTCCTTAGAACTTGGCTTGCCCTGACCTGGACACAGATTACTAACAGGCAAACATTCCCAGTTTTCATCACCAAAGAATTGAAGACCATTATTATTCTCCCATTGTGTCTCCCAGCAGTCAACTCTTTCTGTCTTCTAAGCAGAGCCCTGGCTTAGAGCACAGAATTGGTTGCTGGTGGGAAACTAGGGGTGTGACAAGGAAGGGCTGGAGGTTTGCACTGGAATGGAAAAGAAAGGGAAAAAAAGCTCTCAGTGGATAAAAGGTAAAGAATGGAAGGGAGGGAGGAAAGATATTTGAGGAATAGCTACAAGATACATGCATATGGATGGCGGCAGGTAGAGAGGGGGTAGTTTATAAGGTATTCACTTTGTGTAGAGAATGAACCTCTGCTTCCCCTGCACACACACTTAATGGCTTTCTCAGGAGGCTGCACATAGGTTGCAGTTGCTTTTGGCTATATTCTTCTGCTGAGCTATGTTTCCTATGCAGAGACTCATCCACTTGGGATCCCGGTTATATATCAAAGCTACCACTAAACCTGGACTGACAGCACAAGGAGCTGGGAAGACCTTTGCAGTCTGGTGCAGGCATTCAGTTTCGTAGACTCCCGAACTCTCAAGCAGGAAGAGACCTTATCAACAGGGATCTTAGGAGCTTGGGAAACAGCTCAGTAGTAGAGCTTTTCGTCCACCCTCTGCTTCTAAAGCCTTCTAAAAGGGAATGCACTGCCAACAGGGAAGGCTTGGCCCATCAGAACGTAGACTAACCAATTTACACTCTCATCTCTATTAGTTGTATGAATTGTCATGACCCCATTTGCTTCATTGCATAGAGTCCTGTCACAATTTGAAATCTTCATTCCTTTAAACCAGTAGACTCACTTCTAGAAAAGCTGTGCCACCAACATTCATATACAGACACATGTCCAGGTTTGTTTATATGGAAGCATAGCTTGCAATAGTGAATACTGAAGCAAGTTAAATATATAGCCCACAAACCATTAAGCAAGGGAAGGTCTATACTGCAGGATAATGTATGCAGTTTTACTAAAAGGAAAAGCTTTTTTTTTTCCCCTATTGTAATCCATTTTCTATTGCTATAATAAAATACCTGAGAGAAAGTCATTTGTAAAGAAAATAGGTTTATTTGGTTCAAGGCATTGTAGACTACCAGCACCTGCTCACCATCTGCTGAGGGTGATACTGCGACATCAGAACATGGCCAAGGCTACCACATGGTAAGCTGGATAAGCTGATAGCCCAGATGTCACTTCCTCTTTGTAGAAGGCTGCTAAAGCTGTCATGGGAGCCATTTTCACAAGCTCATCTAAGCCTAAAAACCCTGCAAAGTTCCAAATACAGTAGTGTGTGATTTGGGGATCGGAATCTAACAGTGAACTTTTGGATGATGAATTCAGGTGACTTCTAAGACATAGCAGGGGAATCGTGATGGCAGGGAATACGCTAGCATCAAGCCTGTGTGCATGCAGACTATCAATAGCAACAAAGCGAAACTTCAGAGCCATCCATGTGTGGAAACTAAAGATAAAAAATATACAACAAGAAAATATATATATATATATATATATATATATATATATATATATATATATATATATATATATNACAAAAAAAAAATATATATATATATATATATATATATATATATATATATATATATATATATATATATGTCACATTGCTAACAATGAGCTATTAGAGATCCACAGATTGAAGTCAGGAGATGATGCTTTACCGGGACAGCTACCAGTTTTTTGGTTTGCTTTAGTAACCAATTTTGCTAAGGTTATGGAGGAATAAGATCTTTAATTCTTTGCTGGTGGGAATGAAAAATGCCGCAGGCAATTTAGACAACAGGATAGCCATTCCTTGGAAAGTAAAAACAGAATCACAATGAGTTGCCCCAATTCCACTCACAGATATATAAGTACACAAAAAGAATAAAGTCGAGGCTGGCGAGATGGCTCAGTGGTTAAGAGCGCCGACTGCTCTTCCGAAGGTCCCGAGTTCAAATCCAAGCAACCACATGGTGGCTCACAACCATCTGTAACGAAATCTGATGCCCTCTTCTGGAGTGTCTGAAGACAGCTACAGTGTACTTACATATAATAATAATAATAATAATAATAATAATAATAATAATAATAATAAAAAGAATAAAGTCATGCACCTATACAGCTGCACTATTGACACAGTGACAATATTGAAAAGAGGCAAAAAGTAAAAGCAACCGGGATGTTGGTGAAGCTACATGTGGTATATCCCTGTGTAGTGGAATAGTATTCGCACATCAAAAAGAATTAAGTTCTTAACCAAACTACAACATGAACGAACTTTGAAAAGTCTGCAGTAAGTCAGTCAACTCAGCCATTGAGTAATGCACAGTAACAATTCTATTTATGAGAAATACCAGACTAGAAAAATTTACAAAATTTACAAAATTAGATTTGGGTTGCTTAGGACATGAGGCAAAGGTAGAATAGAAATTGATGCCTAGGGTGATGGCTCTTCTCTCTGAAACAATGAAACTGTTCTAAATGCTAGTCTGCATCGATGGCTCTTCATCTCAGAACACATTCCAAACCACTGAACTGTTCACTTTAAAGGAGTGCACTGTGTGACATCACCATATCTTAATGAACATGCTATGTAACCCATAATGGCCTTAAGTTGTTATCCTTCTGCCTCAGCATCTCCAGTGCTAGATTACAGCAATCCCTCACCCTCAACCAGCTCTTCAGTAGCCTTTTAAAGCAATACTGACAGTGTTCACATTTGGGGGGTGGGGGGGTGGTACTGCATTAGGGAAGTGAAGTGATATGCTTATCTGTGTTGGTGATCTTTGTCAGGTAGAAAAACATAGTGACTCAGGCTTTTGAAGAAGGAGTTCCAGCCAGGGTACAGATGGGTGTCTAATCCTTGTCAAAGCCAGTTTCATTCCACACCTCTTCCACCTTTGTGGACAGTGGCTTTCCTCCACAGGTGACATAAGGCCACTGCAACACACACACACACACACACACACACACACACACACACACACACACGGGAAAACTGGCAGCCTTCTTCTTCCCCAGGAGATTGTCCTGATGGATGGCCATTCTTATGCTCCATCAATTATTCCAAGTTCTTGGAAGGCCAAGTTCCTTCTAACCCACTCATTTCTAAGGATCTCCTGTCCTAGTGAGGACTGAACAAAGGAGGAGACACTGAGCTTATCCATTATTGTTGTGACAGAGAGAAGACTTGACAAGTCAAAGATGACAGAGTCTGCCTGGGGCAGTAGATCTCATGCAGAGCCCAGGGTGAGCCTCTTTTTCCTTACAGACAGAGGTGGAGACCAGCTCCAGGGTTGGCTGACTCAGGGCCCATAGGCTAGAAAGAGCAGGCACAGAAAGCACCTCTGCAGAGATGAGCCCCATGCAAGTGACCACAGTCCACCAACAAGAAAGAGCTGCAGCTTGTCTGGCCTCTGTACAGAACTTCAGAGCCCACAACATACCTCACACAGAGCTGAAATTGATTCAAGCTAAGTACAACTATATCCCAAAGCAGCCTACTACATTCTCAGAGAATAGTCAGGTCCACCATACCACAAAAGCATATCAACCACAGACTTACAAGTGAACAAATGCAAAAATAGAGTAGGGCCGTCTTAGTTAGGGTTTCCAATGCTGTGAACAGACATCATGACCAAGGCAACTCTTAAAAAGGACAACATTTAACTGGGGCTAGCTTACAGGTTCAGAGGTTCAGTCCATTATCATCAAGGTTAGGAACATGGCATCTTCCAGGCAGGCATGGCAAGGAGGAACTGAGCGTTCTACATCTTTATCCAAATGAGCCAGGAATAGACTGTCTCCAATGTGTCTACAGCCTACCCCCACAGTTATACACTTCATCCAACGAGGCCTCACCTAGTTCAATAAAGCCACATATCCTAATAATGCTACTCTATGGGCCAAGCATATTCAAATGAGCACAGGCACACAAAACACGCTTGTTTAGTGGTTAAGAGTGAGTACTGTTCTTGGAGAGGGCCTGAGTTCAGTTCCAACCACCTATGTGGGTTCACAATCCTCCTTTAACTCCAGTTTTAGAGGATCTACTGCCCTCTTCTGGACTTCAAGTGCAGCTATACACATGTGCAATACCCACATATAGACATAAATACATATAATTTTAAACATGAAAATAAATTTTGCATACACCAGCAAGATATTGCTGAAAGGGCCCTGATATAGCTGTCTCGTGTGAGACTATGCCAGTGCCTGGCAAACACAGAAGTGGATGCTCACAGTCAGCTATTAGATGGAACATGGGGTTCCCAATAGAGGAGCTAGAGAAAGTACCCAAGGAGCTGAAGGGGTCTCCAACCCTATAGGGGGAAGGACAATATGAACTAATACCCCCAGAGCTCATGTCTCTAGCTGCGTATGTAGCAGAAGATGGCCTAGTTAGCCATCATGGGAAGAGAGGCCGCTTGGTTATGCAAACATTATATGCCCCAGTACAGGGGAACGCCAGGGCCATGATGTGGGAGTGGGTGGGCAAGGGAGCCGGGCGGGGGATGGGGGAGGATATAGGGGACTTTCAGGACAGCATTTGAAATGTAAATGAAGAAAATATCTAATAAAAATAGAAAAAAAGACATTGCTTCCATAGCAAAAAAATAATAAAATAAAATAAAATAAATTTTAAAACAAGAATAATGTACACCCGTGGCCAACACAGGAAACTAACCAACAACAGTTTAAAGTCCTTGCCGTCACATTCACCAGACTGTTAGCACAGATTCAAACATCAGAAACCCTCCTTCTGACCTTGGGTCAGGTGTTCTTGGTCCACCTCCCTCCACCCCTCTTCTTTTCTCTCTCAGTAACAGCCACTGCCAGTGTCTTGGGGCTGTCGGCTCATCTGTTAGCTTTTCTCCCTGGGTGAGGAGTAGGGACTGGTTTCTCTGTATTTCTGTCTTTGGATCTTCCATGAGGTGTAGGGTTAATGTGCAGAGCTTTAAATGAATGAATAAATGAACAAAGCCATCCAAGTGTATGTTTATTAGAGAAAGTGCCCAACCTTCATAACTCTCAAAGAAAAGCAAATTAAAATGAGATGCAATTTTACACCTATTAATTTAGCACAAATTAAGAAACCTAATTATCACACCCAGGGCTAAGACAGTCATGGATTTACCATGGCATCCATACACAGCCAAGAGCAGTGTGTAAATTGGGTGCATCCCCTTTGGAAAGCAATTTGATAACCCACATCAAGAGTCATTAGAAGTCCATGGCCTCTGGTGCGGTAATCCCACTCTTGGGAACTGATCTAAAGGAAATTCCCAAAGGAAGAGGGATATTTGCTGACTGTCATGGAAACTTGTTCATGATCTAATCACTGACACATTCAGTTTTGGAATGGCTGTGCAGGAAGAACTAAGGATGAGGGCTGACTGACTGAATTGTGAACAGCAAGCACGAGATATGCCTGGCTTGAGGGTAGGGAGTTGTGTGAGAGTCACCTTGAATTCTCAGCTCTTACCTAGTATGATGAGACTGAGAACATTGCTCAGTGATAAACACACCACCTTTGCAGGGACTCAAGTTTGGTTCCCAGTACCCATATCAGGCAACTCCCAACCACACATGGCTACACCTCTATGGGGTCTATCTAATATTTTCTTCTGGCCTCCTTAGGCACCTGCTCACATGAGACACACACTCATATACACACAAATACACATGAGAACAAATCTTTTAATAATGGTTATGATAATCATAGTATTATAATTCCATGTTGCTTAATGACAGGACTACTATCTGATAAATGTTATGATGGCCAGGATACCACCACAGTCAGAGACCTTTCTATTATAGTCTTATGTCTCATCAAACATGTGGCCTGACTGAGATACATCACAATAGTTAAGTTATATGTATGTGTGTATGTGTATATGTGTGTATACATATAATCTACATAGTTTATTTGACTATGATGTATATATAATTGCCTACAACACACACACTGAATAGAATGTTCTATGGGTATTCAAGGTTCAGTGAACATGTAAATGTATCCTAACAAATAATGCTATAAAGACATTATTTTAAACCTACAAAAAAAGGATATATATGGAAGAAATGGAAGGAAAGTCAGGCAGCTTTCTTCTGCTATGCAGCCATGCTGGGTCTGTCAGGACTCCCGTCTGCACTGGATAGATTGAGCCACTGTTCTTGGCTGCTTCTTTCTTTCTGGACACCCATGTGTTGGCATCCAGGCAGGATGAAGAGGTGGAATCCAGACGCTTGTCTCTTTCACTAGACCTTATGTCTCCCCGGTGGTTGCCATATCTACAGGTGTCTTGTAGGTGATCTGCACACTCCATAAAAACCTAATTTGTATGATTGATAAAACTTTATGTGATTTGTTAAGATCTGTTAAACAGATGAGGGAAATGGCAGGATTCATAGCTCCCTTTGCTGTCCTGGGTTTGGTCAATAGGCAATTGCCCTTTATTCAGAGGTTGTTCTGGGATGGGAGTGTGGCTTAGTGGTAGTTCTCCTGTGCAGCATGTGTGAGGCCCTGCATTCAATCTGCAACACAGCAGAGAGAAAGAAAGAAAGAAAGAAAGAAAGAAAGAAAGAAAGAGAGAGAGAGAGAGAGAGAGAGAGAGAAAGGAAGAAGATAGAGGAGAGAGGAGAGGAGAGGAGAAAAAAAGGACAGAACTGCTCTGCAGCCTTAGACCAGGGAAGAGATGTAGCAGATCTAACCTTGGGCTGATGGACTGTCCCTTGACTCTGAGAATAGTATGATAAGACAGTAAGCTCCTGAGCACAGGGCAGGGGATCACCAGGAATATAAATATGGAAGCACACTGAAAGGCTTCCCGGAGGTGACAACACAGGAGGAGGCATTATAGCAGTTGGAATTTCAGCAGATAGGATTTGAGTGATGGTCCTAGTGCATACACGTGGTGGGAACGTAGTGTGGTTTCCTGGAGTGGAGAAAGCAAGGAAGGATGCTGGTGTTCTGATGGCTTTCGTGTCTTGGTCAGGGATGCTTAGAAACTAAAGACAAAAGATTTGAAGATAAAGGACACAGCAAGCCCTGGTCTGCAGGGACACCCGAACCATGAGATTTATCTTCTACTTTGTACCAGGAAGCAGAGGGTTCAGGTGCAGGGATAGGACAATGTTTATTCTAACAAGACTATCCCTCATGATCCCTGGGGATCGTTCCATCTGTAAAAGGAAGAAGGAGGTAATCCCTATCCCTCAGATGGCCTCCTCCAGAAAGCCTGGGGCTACAAGAGTCTTCTTAGCAGTAGAGAATAGCCCTGACCATCTCTGAGCAAGAGTGTCATGAAGTCTTTTTTATCCATAAAGGGGAGCTAAGTCCTGCATCTTAGCCATCTTGCTGGGATAGGAGCAGGTGGAGTGCTGTCTTTTTGGTACTTTGTTAGCCTTTCAGGCCTCATTGATTTATTCAGCTCTTCTTCAGGAGCCTGAGAAGCAGGCAGGAGCCTCTCCCCATGCCCCTTGCTGTCATTTTCTAGACAGTCTGCCTCCCTCCTATATTAGTCACATTTTGTGACGATACAGCCAATAGAAACCTCCCTCCTATATTAGTCACATTTTGTGACGATATAGCCAATAGAAACAGCTTAGAAGGAGGGGATTTGATTTAGCTCGTGTTTTCCAAGGTCTGTGTTGATTTTAGGCCCCTGGAGAGGTGAAGCACCATGGCGGGAGAAGCAGGTGGCAGAGGTTAGGTACTTCATGTCCAACAGGACGAGGAGGCAGGAGAAGGGACGATCACGTGTAACCATTTTAGGTGCACCCTCAGTGACCCTACATCTTTCAGGTAGGACTTGTCAACACCCCCCCCCCAATTTATACCACCTCCCAAAATAATAATGCATGGCTGGATAGAGGAGGCCAGAGTCCCCAGGGCTCAATGGTTCCAACCTGAGGCTTTTCTCAGCATGTGCCCCCCTCCCACACCCAAACCCACACTCACACTGTCCCTCCCTCTCATGTCTGAGTCCTCTGTGATCAGACAGTACCCAAACCACAATTTACTCTGGAACCCTGGAAGTGGTGAGATGCTTGGGTTGTTTGTTTGTTTGTTTGTTTTTGTTTTTTCCGTTCCCACTAAGTCACCCACACTCAGCTCTGGGCTTTTGACAATCTCTGGAGACTGTTCTCTGCAAGATCTGATGAGGACATTTCCCATCTCAGGGGTTGCACCCGAAAGCTTCCTCTGAGGCTATATACACAGGGACTCTGTACATGAGCAAGCTTTGTTTCGAACATCACCTCCTCAACCCATCTTGGCCATCCTTCTTTCCCCTCCTGACTTTCTCATCTTGCATTCATTAGAACACAGTCTCCAAGGACAGAGACTGGCCTCTTCCATCACCTATACCTAGTCTCCAGTGCCGGGAAGAATCTTACACAAGGCAGTAGTCTGTGAATGTTTTCTGAGCGAGCAACGGTGGTTTTCTGTCCATTTTTCCCTTATGTAATTAATATGCATGGGTTTCTCATCAAAGAGCAGCTAGTGTCAGACTCACCAAGGGTCTGATTCTGCTGTGCTTCAGAACTCATTATCTTCCTGCAGCAACCTGAAAGATTTTTGGACAGAGATTTAAGCAAATGCTCAAGTTGTGGCCCTGACCCAGTTGACCTTCTGGTGAGTTCAGAGTCACAAACTATTACTGTCTCTGTGGGTGGCAAGTACCTGGGGCTCCTCTTGGCGCCAAGTGTCTCCTCCTGTATTAGGAGCTCATCCTTTTTGTCTGATGCCCAGCCAGGAATGATGAACTTTTCTGTGCCCTGTGTGAGGCTGCTCTTGGCATCTTCAGTAGCTCTCTGGGACCACAGACAGAGCCACGGAGCCTGAGGGTTTTGTTTGTTTGTTTTCCGGGTTTGAAAGAACCAGAGAGTGAGGAAAACTTTCCCAGGATCGTGCAGAGCCTGGACCACAGCCCAGTCTTCTGTCTCCTATCTAGCGCTCCCTCACTGTTCTAGACTGTTAACCAGCGCTTCTGAAAAGAAGCTGCATTAAATTCTCCTGGGCTGATTAACAGTCTAGAATGCCAATGCCTGTGGGTAGTTGGAAGCCCACAGGTCCAGAGCCAAATTATCTTGGGCTATCTTAGGCCTCCTAAATGGCCATTTATTGCCCACACTGTATGTGATTTAATATTCTAGGAACTATATGTTAATCCCTTGGAATGTTTGTACAGACTCCTTGAGCTTCCACTATCCTACAGGCTAAGAATGGCTTCCAACAATAGCACCTGAGGCTGAGAGCAGAGATTCTCTAATTTGCCGCAGCCTGTCTAACTAATCTTCACACTAATACACTATAAAATGTTTCCTTGTTTTGTTGGTATAAAGACCTTACAATACTGATACTGCATTGGATCATAAAATTTCGAGTAACTTAAAATCTATGTTTCTGATCTGAGGACACACTCACATTCGGCTTCAGAATAAACTATCTCTTACTCCATTCAAGGCGAGTGTTGTGTTCTGGTCACCAGCCAGTGACATTATTGTGAAGTGGTGGAAAATTCCAGAGACAGGACCTAATCAGAGAAAGATAGGCCACTGGGGTCCACCCTTGAAGGGGATATTAGGATGCCAATTTATTCTGTAATCTGCTTTTGTTCTCATCTGCCACAGGGTAAGCAGCCTCCTCTGGCACATGCTATCACCATGGCATTCTGTTTTTTACCAGAGACCCAAAACAATGAGAATGATTGATCATGGATGGGAGCCTCTCAAACTTTGAATTGAATTGAACCTTTCCTGTAAACAGACTGTCTCGGTCATTGTGTTACAGTACATGGCCGTCCTACCTGGAGACTTTCCCCCACCTCTAGTGTTGCGTGTTCTGTCCCTGACACTTAACAACTCTGGGACCTCAGAACTCACTCACAATCCCCTCTTTTTGTTGTAGTACAATAGACAATAGACAAATCTCACCATCTTAGATATTTTTAAGTGTTCAGCTCAGATGCATTATGTGTATCCATCTTGTGTGATCACCCCACCCCACCTCCTAGACTCTTTACCTTGCAAAATAGCACTTTTAATCATTTGTGTGCCTCAGACACAAAATGAGAACAACAGCGATGTCATGTAGAGAACCTGCATTGTGTCAAGTGCGTAGATACACCATTCTCTGGGCATTTTTGTTTCCACGAAGCTGTGCAGCAGGCGCTGTTTTCAAGGTTCATCTCATTTGACACCTGAACATCACACAAAAGCAGACGTGTATTTTCAGAAAGCATGTTGGGGCTTTTTGTTTGGTTGTTTTGTTTTGTTTTTAAATCATCCTGTCTGTTTTTGTGTTTGTGTTTTAGAAGCGGTTTTCCAGTTCATCATTTAGTGTGTATAGTACATTAGTATTTTGTTGTTAATTTTATTGTGGCAAAAGCACAAATGACAAGATTCAATTTGTATTTTAATTTGTCTTTATTCTTGAGAGTTTCATATACACATATATAGTGAAATATGACCATGCCTACCCCTTGTTCACTTTTCAACACATCCTCCTCCCAGCTTCATGCCTTTTTCTTTTTTGATAACCCACTTTGCACAGTTGCTGCTATCTATATGTGAGTGAGTATGGAGCCATCCACTATAATAAAGGACTCCTACCAGTGGGAGCGGTATCAAAGAAGAATGACTCTCCCTCTCTTAGCATCTATCAGATGCAAGTAGTTGTTCATTAGGGGGTAGAGCCTGAAAAGCACCACTCTTATCTATGCTTAAAATTGGGATGGCTCAGTCTTATGCAGGTAATCATTGTGACTGTGAGCTCATGGGTGGCTATGAGCTCATGGGTGCAATCACAGTGTCATGTTCAGAAGATGGCAGTTCACGACACTCCTTGGCATCCTCTAGCTCTTACACATTCTTTCAGGCTTCTTTTCCACAATATGCTCTGAGCCTGAATGAGACATCTCCATTTCCTAGATGCTTCCTTCTCGTGTCCATGGTCTCATTTAATCCTCAAGGTAGCCCAGTGTGGGGAGCTGCTGAGAAATCATCAGAAAGGTGCAGTAATATATTGTTCAAATGAATGCAAGTAGTTCCTATACACTTAGAGGAACTCAATTGTCCATCTGCCACTGGGCTTCATTCCAACGGATGCCTCAAGAGGCTAAGTCAGGGTAGCCTCTAAGGACATTCACTCACATACTTGCTCACTCACATAAATTAACTGACACACAAACAGTAGAAAATAATGTGGCTATACCATAAGATTGCTTTCCATCTGTAGCCAATGGGCTGGATTGCTAAAACCAAGCTCAAACACAGAGGGAACATTGCTATTGCTGAACTGGTGTACATGGCCAGGCCTTGTGGAAGAAAAAAAAACATCAAGGGGTGTTGTGGTAAATCTCCTACCCAAATATGCCCTGGCAATAAAAACAGAACTCAATTAATATGAATACATGCTTTGCACCTAGATTGGGCAGACTTACTGCTACACTACCATCTTCCACATCTATGAGACCCCTTAGAACTTGCAGTTTCTCCAGGCCATGTGCTTCTGCTCCACTTTTCCTCTTCCTCTTCCTCTTCCTCTTCCTCTTCCTCTTCCTCCTCCTCTGTGTCCTCTCCCTCTTCCATTTTCTCCTTCTTCTCTCTCTACCTTCCACTCCACCTTCCCTTTGACCTGCCCAATCATCAGCTCTCCTTTATTTTACAAATTAAGGTGGGAAGCAGGTTTACAGAAAATTATCTGAGTATTGACTCATTCCTTATTCAAAGCCACTCTCAGGAGAACAGAATTAACATCAAATATAACTAGTCCCAGGTCTATCCACAACAGAGGGGACCCACCATGAGGAGAAGCATGGAGTGTGGGTGTCATTGTCTCTACAGAGGTTGGAAACATCACTCCTGCATCTTGACTGTTCTTTGGTCCTTGTTCTACGTTTATTCAAAGCATAACAAAGACTTGCATTCAGCTCTGTGACTGATGTATCAAATTGTGATGGTCATAGTGGCTAAAAATGACCTAGACGACCTCACAGGCTGGAGATCAGAATGGGCTAGAAATCAAGGTGCTAGAAGAAATGAAAACTCCTGGAAAATTTTTTTTTGGGGGGGGGGGCTTTTTCCATTTTCGAGAAATTTCCACTTGTTGCCTTCCATCTTCAAGGCCAGAAATGTGCCATTTATTTTTTCCCCTTTGATTGAATACTGGACAAGTTTTCTATATTCAGGACTGCTGATTGGAAACCTTGATTCTGTCTGCTGTTATATTTCCCTTTGCCAAATCACTTATTCAGAGGTTCTGAGAAAGAGAATATAGATACCTTGGGCAGTGGATTCAGAGAACATTAATCTCCCTGTCACTGTCCTCCAGTTGTACTAGGGTGTAGTTCAAGTTACTTTGTCACTTGGCCTTTTGAGAAAATAAAGTCCACGATGCTTAAAATGTCATAGCAAATTGGGAAACCCTATTGCAAGCAGGATAAACCCTAACCAGAAAAATGACAGTGAAGCCCTTTACACGTTGGCACATTAGCATATACAATTCTTTGGAGAAAGAGATATTAGATTGCTACTTGAGGGACAGAGACACACACAGCTTGAGTCTCTAGGAGTTATTGATTCATATGGTCATGAAGTCCAGTTTTCCCCTCCACACTCCATCAAGGAAGGGACAAGATACCCATCAAGAGAACTGTTCAAAAGAGTCTTGAATAAGATAAATATGAAGGCTAGATGGAGGGTATAGAACAGTTAAACAGTATCGATCAAGGTTGTTCTCAAATTCACTATCACTGGGTCAACTTTGTCAGAAGGAACAGTTAGCTTTTTGCCTGTATCCACTGAGAAATTTGAAGCCTGTGATCGCCTGACCTTGTTTGCAGGATACCAATAGTTGGCTACAGTGTCATAGGTGCTTGCAGAAGGCAAGGACTCCTGGACCAGTGACTACATAGGGTTAGCACAGTGGGCATTATGAGCCCTCTATTTGAACTGGTTCCTTCTACTCCAAGTTCAAGAGCCAAGTGAATACTCTCTCTAAAGTGAGTTTGTGTCATAGCTTAGAAGGCTCCAGCATCTTATGACTTGGCTAAAAACAAACCCAGTTCACCCTTTGCCCCAGATGGAAGATTTCTCTTTATTATCCTGGACAACAATCAAATCTTCTCTCTTCCCTGGAGGGAGATGATGTATCTTCCAAGGTTGTTTGCAGTACAAACATCCTTGAGAGTCTGCACAAAAGCTGTCTGTTCCAAAGTTCTACGATGAGAGAAAGCTACAGAAAATGCCTCCTAACACATCATGAAAATAAGAGCAGAGGTGCATGGTGCCTTCAGACCCCAGGCGTGATTATTCCTGCTTTACACTCACTCTTTCTTTAAAACTTGGGAGAGTCTGTTATTCTTCCCATTTAGCAGAAGACTATGATGGCCCTGTGGGTGCTGCTTATTGAACCACCCATGGCAGACCTGGGAGAACCAACGCCCGGGATCTAAGTGTAGAGATAGCTTGGTTACCTCGCACCAGTCTCATGAAAGAGACTGTGGTGAGGCCTTCCCACCTTTTTGCTTTTTGTAATTGGGGTTTGATCTTCCTACATTCTCTGCCTTGGTCAAGCCCATTGTTCATGAACTACCTGGTGGCTTTTACACCATAACTTATCTCAATTCTAAGTAAAAAAAAAAATCTATGAACTTCAAAGGAGCAGAAGCACTTGACTGAGTCCATGTGTCTCCCTGGGCCTTCAACAAATAGCTGCCTTTAAAAACATGTTAGTTGAGGCTAGAGAGATGTGTCAGTGGTTGAAAGCGCATGCTTGTCTTGCAAAGGATCCGAGTTCATTTCCAAGTGCCCATGTCATATGGCCTTTGTAATGGCAACTCCAGGAGCATTTGATGTCTCTGACCACCACAGGCACCTGCACTCATGTGCACTCAGGTGCCCATGCATATGCATGCATGCAAGTGTGTTTATGTACACACACACACGATTAAAAATAGAATACATCTATTATAATACTAATAAAATGTGTGAATGATCTGTTGGGAAATCAGCAAGAGAGACCGTGACAGCTGAGAGCCCTAGGGTGCTGCAGGATGGACACTCTTGAGTCTGTGCCTGATATTTAGTGGAGGAGTTGCTCACTATATGCCCTGCTCTCTATATGCCCTGTATATAGTGGACCCTTGTTCACTATATGCCCTGCTCTCCTCACACACCTGCTTATGAGTACTCTGAGAAAGGAAGGGATGGTTCTACACAAAGTTACCACACATTCTGTCATGTTGACATTCAGGATCACTCTGGTTATTTTTAAGTTCCTGGTGTCATTAGAAGAACAGCCCGTGTCTCTGAAAAGGAAGAGCTGACTGCTCTTTGGGAGCAGGATTTGGGGCCTTGTGTTCCCATAATGGGACAGTGATGGAGTAAACAGGCAAGGTAGGTGTAGCCCATCAGCACTGGCAGACACGCAAGGATGCAGTATTTGTGATTATTTTATCAGGTGAACCATCTGAGTCAACCAAGTGCAGTATCTTTTCAAAGAACTGAGGTGCACTATGATGTATAAGCCACCAGGAAGTCCATGAATGGTGGGCTTGACCCAAGGCTGAGCGAGCAGAGAAGAGAAAAATCAACTGCTAGTAGGGCTGTGCTCCGGGAGGTCACACCATGGTGGTTGTCAGCAGCTGAGGAAGGGGAGTGACAGATGTGAGCTGTGCTGTGACTGGAGGTGAAAACAAAGAGTACAACTTTAACTTGAATGTCTTTGATCTCTATGAGTCTTACGATGGCTTCCCATTCATAACTTCAAGGTGAATGAATGGGAGCTAGATTTACTGTTGGGATTCACCAATGGCATAGTGTGGATGGATGGATCATGACAGAACACATGAGGGAAAAGCATTTCCCAACGATCCTAGACTGCAAGACTGCACACAGCCTGGGGAGATCACAGATGGGAGAAGGAGGTAGGAAAGGACTGTGATTTCGGACATTAGTGACTTGGGTATTTCACATAGAACTTTCCCAAGATCCGGATGTTACTAAAACTTGCAGTGAGTGTATGTTGTGTGTCTGTGTACATATTTGGTGTCTGTGTTTACCATGTGTGTGTGTATCTGTGCTGTGTGATGTATGTGGTGTGTATGTGTATGTGGTGTGTAGTGTAGTCTGTGTTATTGTGCAGTGTGTGTGTGTATTGCATGTTGTGCTATGTGGTGTGTATGTGTGTGACATGTGTATTGGTGTGTATATAGAGTTGTGTGCCATATTGGGTGTTGTGTTGTGTACTTTGGTATGTGGCATATGCATATATGAGGTGTGTATTTGGTATTATGTAATGTGTGTATTGCATGCTGTGGTATGTGTATATGTGCTGTGTATTATAGTGTGTGTGTGTGTGTGTGTGTGTGTGTGTGTGTGTGTGTGTGTGTGTTTTGTGGCTTTGGCCCAGAGGACATAACACCTACCAGTACTGAAGAGATAGCCTATTTCCAAGGCCAGAGAAGCACCTGGAGCCCAGAATCATGTTCTGAGCAGCCATCTCAGGCTGAGTGTGATTTAGTTGAGTGAAACATTTTGCATTAATGTTTTATGCAGGTTCTGGTCACCTTCCAGAAGTTAAGACATAAATCTTTCCTGAGTCAGGATAGCAGGTGAAGGTCAAGTTCTTTACCCAATCATTTTAAATATTAGAAAATTCCTAAAGAAATTCTCTCTGAGCCCCCTCTGGAAAACAGTATGAAAGTTCCTCAGAAAATTAAAAATAGATTTGCCATCAAATCCACCAATTCTATTTCTGGGTCAGTACTCAGAAGAATTAGTAGGGTCTTGAGGAGATATTTGCCCACCCATATTCACAGGTACTTTATTCACAATAGGGAGAGGGCAGAGGCAAAAGGGAAGGAGGGAGAAGGGGAAATAAAAGGAAAGAACAAGAGGGGGAAATAGGGAGAGGAGGAGAAGAAGAGAGAAAGAGAGAGAGGGAGAACAGGTTGTGTTGTCTGGGTAGCTGTGGCCATGCCCAGGAGCAGGAATCATGTTTCAGCAGTGAGGCTCCTGTGCTTAGAGTGTTCTGAGAGTGTGGGTGATAATAAGGTACCCAGAGCAGCCAAACTGCCTTGTTGGCCAGTTACCAAAGGCAGGGTGCCTTGCTACAGGCCACGTGAGCCAAGGGTCTGGCCGTGTGAGCCATAGCAGCCTGCTCTGTTGGTTTCATTCACAGGGAAACAACAATATAGGATGCTTATAGTGAAGACTTCTAGACAGCTCAACACAAAACCCTTTGTGTGTGTGTGTGTGTGTGTGTGTGTGTGTGTGTGTGTGTGTGTGTGTGTGTAAATCAAGTAGGTAGAGGGTACCTGGGTCTGATGCCTAAGCTAATTCTGTCTGCTCAGTGATCCTTCAGGTCTAGTGCTCATTTGAAATTACTTAACATTCCTTGTAGGTCACTGTTTAAAATGTATTCTATCCCAACAGACCAGGGTGGACAGGAATCTTATTAAAAAGAAAATCTCTGTGATGGCTCAGTGAGAAAGATTTCATGATTTGCAAGCATGAGGAACTGAGTTTAGACACGGGAACTCACAGAGAAAGCTAGGCATGGTTGAGTACGTGCATCCACAGTGTGGAGGGCCCAGACAGCCTTGCTGGGGCTTGCTGGCCACTAGCCTAGACCCAAGTTCAGAAAGAGATCTTGCTTAAAGGGAATAGTGCAGAGTTCAAAAGCACGACTTAAGCATGTTTCCTCTACATATACACATAAATTTATATCACACACATACACACACAGCACAAAGAGGGGAGAGAGAGAGAGAGAGAGAGAGAGAGAGAGAGAGAGAGAAGTGAATCTAACATACAGTTAGAGAGTTAGAGAAGTCAAAACGTTCATCCCAGTAGCCAGCCTATTTATCGTATATCTGTCTATCTGACTGTCTATCTGTCCATTTATCTGTCCATTTATCTGTCCATCTATCTGTCTGTCTATCTATCAGACTGTGTTGGAGGAGGGAGGTGGAAGAAAGGTGGTAAGAGTGGGTGGAGGAGGGAATGTGTCCCAAAACAGAGCGAAAAAGGGGAGAGCACGGATGTATTGTTTCCCTCTTTCCCTCTCCTCTGTACCCACTGTGCTCAGTGCTGGCCACGAGCAAGACATGGGGATCCTGGGCTTTCCAGGGCTCAGGGACAGGCACCAAAAGCAAAATCTAGTGCAGGTCTCCCTTGTGCTTCAGAGAGAGGCACAACTGCTAGATTCAGAGCTTGCATTTCTCAACTTGGCTTTGACAGTCTAAATTTGGGAGCCTAGGAGCAGGTGCGCCAACTGTCATTCATTTCCATCTCCCCTCACTCGGATGCTTATCTTTGCTGCCATATTGATGTCTGCAGCCCTCCAAGGCATCTTCTAGCAGCTCATCATGAAAATGGATGCTCCTGTGACATCCAGATGTGGGTGCTCCATGCAGAAGATTTCCTGCTTCTTGATGCTTGATGACTTCCTGAAAGGGCTGTACCTGGTCCAGATAAGATACGAGACTTTCTGATTTGGTGCTAGGACAGAAATGAAAGAAGCAGCCAGTCTAGGCTGTGATGAGTGGGAGGGTGGTGATGGGGATGGGGCAAAAGGAATTCACCTAGAAAAGAAATGATTACACGATGAAACTGAACTTACTGATGTGTCCACAACTGGTGGTGCTGAAATGCCAAGCCTGGGTGCCATATTGACACTGCAGAAATCCCATCTCTGGGAAGCAGCATCTTTTGAACACAGACCTGATGTATTGAGCATGGATTCTGTGTCTATCAGGGGGTCTTTTAGTTTTTTTAATGGTAGATGACCCAGACTGAACTCATTTAACAACAACAAATTTACTATAGGCTAACTGATCCCAAGAAGAGGCTCTGGCTCTGGGCATCTCAGGCAATCTTCACTATCCTACTCAAGGTGAAGATAGCATCAGTCCAAGCACTGGTGTATAAAGAGTTTCAGATCCTTCCTCTGCCACTAAGAGCTGGATAATACAGGTGGACCGTCAGCACTGCTGATCCTCAGCTATCTATCTACAAGCTTGGGTTGGTGTTTGAGAGGGTGTGATGGGTATGGTGTTGTCAACTGGGCAGACTCTAGAGTCATCTCATGGGAGATGGCCTCTGGACATTCCTGTGGGGATTATCAGGATTACATTAAAGAAACTGGGAAGATGTTTCCTGCATTAAAAGTAGCAAATGTGGACTAAGTGAAGGAACTCTAGGAGCTTGAGCATGGCAAACGTGGATCTGGCAGGCCTTGCCCTTATCCATTCCCCCTCTCTGCCTTGCTTAAAGTCATTAGATTATATTCCTAAAGCTAGCCACCAAAGACTCTTACCTTATTTGGCCTCTTCCTCCTCTTGAGGCTGTCTATCAATGTCAAACTATCAAAGTATTGAAGTCCAACAACCAAAGCCCCCTTGTTGCTTCCCCAACTAGCCTGCCCAATCAAAATTAATCACCTCATCCTAACATGGGCTTCTGCTTGCACCAGAAACTGTCATTTGCTTATGGGCCACATCTGTCTCCTCTCTGTCCAGAGTCAATCCTTCGTCCCATTCCTCTCAGAGACAAATATCCCTTCTCCCTCTGCCTTGTCCTTTTTCCTTCTCCCACATCCTTTGTCTCCTGTTTTTGTCTCTTAATCCTGCCCTTTGTCTCTCTGGAGGAATTATATCTCCTTTGTGCTGAGAATTGGTCTTGGGTGTCTTGAGCCAATACTGGGCCCTTTGCTCATTGTTAAACACTCATTGTCATCTTTCCTCCTCTGATTTCTCAGATGTAATGTGATCAGCTTCTTGCTGCCTTGACTTTCCATCATGGTGGACCTTGAACTGTGAGCCAGAGGAAGCCTTCCTTCCTGAAGTAGCTTTTGCTTGAGTATTTTACCAAGCAACAGGAAAAGAAACCAAGACGGGGCTACTGGAAAAAGCACCGAATGCCCTCTCCAACTGGAGCTTATTGCAAATCAATGCTTTTAAAGAACACAGTTGCTTTCCTGTTTGTTACTCAAACACTGCCTCCCTTGGTCTCCTGGCAACAGTTCCAGTTTTGTTTCAGGATTGTTGCTCCATCAGGAGCCAAGCTGGGATAGCCAGGGTAAAGCCAATTAGTGACCCAGTCATGCCTGGCTCCTGCACATCTGATCAGAGAACATTACACTTTTTTTTTCTATGAACATCAGGATGAAGATATTTTCTGCCTCCCATCTCTGCTGTCTTTGAACCTAGAAATTAAGGTTGCTCTACCTTCTGATGACCATCTTTAAGGTGTAAGCAAAAAACTCAGTGAGAGGGGACCAACTGAGATGTCAGACCAGAGAGAGAGAGAGAGAGAGACAGAGAGAGAAAGAGAGAGAGAGAATATGGATTAGCTCATGCCTGATGTTCAGCTATATGGCAATAATTTTAAAAACTATCTTACTCTGGGTTTTCTGGCACTTGTTATGGGAAGCTATAAGCTCATTTGAAATCTGTTTCCTCGAAAGCTATAAAAGAGTTTTCTCAAAATCCCAGGTCTCTTTTCCTACTTCCCGTTAGGCTGCTTAGGAATTAGACCTCAACTGTTGCATTTCACAAATCCCTTCTGTGCTAGAGGCTCAGTGTTCCTCGTGTGGATCCGCTGAAAGAAAAAGAAGCTGCTCCCACCACCTGTCACTTCAGGAAGAGATTAATTACCTTTGACTAAAAGACCTTCTGTTAGAAAGGGAAAACTCACACTTGTGAGCCACAGGCAGGGGCCCAGCTGTCCCTTTGCTATGCCAGGTCACTGTCTAATCACACCCTAAATAAACAAAGCCCCCCTTTGTCACCGTGCTGCTTAGGCATCTGGGTGGATGGATAGCTGGAGCAGAGGTGAGAACTTGGAGCCTGGTGAGTTCATGTTCTTGGTCCTTGATGTTGAGTATGTCCTGGTTTCTCTGTGGCTTAGTTGATTGTTTTCCAAATGTTGGATGCTTGTATCTAAGGTTTCCTCACCCATATAGTCATTGTCCAATTTAAATAAGGGATCCCGTTGCTCTTCAAAGTTTAGATGCAAGCTGTGTCCTCCTGAACTTCAAGCATTGGGATTTTTTTTAAGATTTACTTATTTTATGTGAGTACATAGCTGTCTTCAGACACACCAGAAGAGGGCATCGGATCCCATCACAGATGGATGTGAGCCACCATGTGGTTGCTGGGAATTGAACTCAGGACCTCTGGAAGAGCAGTCAGTGCTCTTAACCACGGAGCCATCTCTCCAGCCCCAAGCATTGGGATTTTATTGATGCCAAGACTGTACTTCTGACAGGCAGCTTGAGTAAAAAGGAAAAGGGAGGGACTGAGGTAAGAAGAGTTTTCCAATGGATTTTGAGGGGACAAAAGTCTCTTCCTTCTCTTTTCTAAGAGGTAGTCCCAATAGGTTCTTCAAGAATAAAAAGTGAAGCCAGTCATTTTTCTGTTTGCAGAAACCCCTTGAGGCAGGTAAAACGTGCATAAAGGCTACTGGTCACCCAGGAAGCTGAAGCTATGCATGAGAGGAAAAAGTCCACACTTCCCATCCTAGGTGAAGGGCAGAGGAGAGATGGAGAAGGAACCAGAGACACTATGCCTCAGTCACTTGCACTTCACTTGTTAAGGGCAAATGAAGGACCATAGTTAGCTGAAAATGAGAAAGGGTTTGAGTGACCTGGTACCATAAGAAGAGAGCTCTAGTTTTCAACAAGACAGGTCACCGTGGACTTAGGCAATAGAATGAAGCTCTTGGCCTAGGTGTGTTCTAATAGTTTTAATAGCCAGTTAGTGACCTGATCATGGCCGGCTCTTGCACATCTGATCAGAGACTACTGCACTTTTTCTGTGAACACCAGGATAGAGAGATACTTTCTGCCTCCCATCTCCACTGTCTTTGAACCTAGAAATTAGGGTTGTTCTACCTTCTGAAGACCATCTTTAAGGTGTGAGCAAAAAAAAACTCAGTGAGAAAGGGGTCAACTGAAAGGACAGACCAGAGAGAAGAGGAAGAGTTCTAACAGACAGCATATCTGTCCCTGACCTCTGCTCTAGCTTTTACACACTCTGTGAAGATTGGAGAGGCAAGGTGAGCCTACCTAGAAACCCGGGTCCCAAAGTGGTGTCAAAATGATGCATCTGAAGATGGAGTTGTGCATCTGGCACACAATGACAGAGCCAAGAACAGACACTACTTTCCATTCTCAGCCACAAAGGTGGAGAACCTTCCAGATGCTCAGACGCCACCCCAGGAAGATGCAGATGCAGGAAGAAGAAATCCCAGAGATGAAGGGAGTGTCAGAAGGAGCCAGAGCTACTCAGAAGAGAACACACCCTGTCAGAGGCAGAGACACTACTTGACTGGGAAGTTCAACCTTCACCCGAACCCTTCTTCTCGCCTTAAGGTGAGTGAGGCAGGGAACTTCTTGGACTCTGTGAGGGATACCAAATCACTGGAGAGAAAGAAAGAAATCTGATGTAGTCTCTTGGCCCATTTGACAAGAATTGGGTAAGTAGATCCCTAATACATTTATTTAAAATTATATAAGCTTATATAAATTCATATTAATTGCATAAATAATGTATTTATTGATCCTCATGGAAAATTCTAACAATAAAGCTAAGGTCCATTTGTGCTGGCTATTAATGCCCTCCTCTCTAGGTGTAGCTGTCAGAGTCTATGTAGTGTGCAATACTTTCTATGTAATTGTGTATATACATATATATATACATATATGTGTGTGTGTGTGTGTGTGTGTGTGTGTGTGTGTGTGTGTGGTGTGTGGTGTGGTGTGTGTGTGTGTGTGTGTGTGTATTTTGAAAACATTTGATAGCCTTTGAATTTTTTCATAAACAGAATCATGTGTGTGTGTGTGTGTGTGTGTGTGTGTGTGTGTGTGTTTATAATTGTGTACCTTGATATACCTTTTCTCTGTGAAAATGTCAGTCTATGTATCTCACTCATTATAGAAATGCTTCACAGTATTTTGCACTATCAACAGCTGGTGGTTTCTCTCCTTTCTTCTAAGCATTCAACTAGTCCCCATATTTTGCATTTAGAAAGGACAACACCAAAAAATATCACCAGTCTGCATAGATAAAAATTTCTCTGTAGTTCCCTCCATTTGCCTGTGAATTTCATGAAGTCATTGTTTTTAATAACAGAGTAGTACTCCATTACTCCATTACACAATTTCTATATCCATTCCTCTACTGAGGGACTTCTGGGTTGTTTGCAGTTTCTGGATAAGGTTGCTATGAACATAGTGGAGCATGTGTCCTTGTTATACGTTTGAGCATTTTGGAGGGTATATGCCCAGAAGTGGTATAGCTGGGTCCTTAGGTAGAACTATTTTCAAATTTCTGAGGAAACATCAGACTGATTTCCAGAGTGGTTGTACCAGCTTGCAGTCCCACCAGCAATGGAGGAGTGTTCCTCTTTCTCCACATCTTCACCAGCATTTGCTGTCACCTGAGTTTTTGATATTAGTCTTTGACTGGTGTGAGGTGTAATCTCATGGTTGTTTTGATTTTCATTTCCCTGATGACTAAGGATATTGATCATTTCTTTAACTGTTTCTGACTGGTGTGAGGTGTAATCTCATGGTTGTTTTGATTTGCATTTCTCTGATGACTAAGGATGTTCACCATTTCTTTAACTGTTTCTCAGCCATTCTAGATTCCTTGGTGGAGAATTCTCTATTTAGCTCTGTACTCCACTTTTTAATAGGGTTATTTGGTTTTCTGAAGTCTAACTTCTTGTGTTTGTATATTTTGGATATTAGCCCTCTATTGGTTGTATGGTTGATAAAGATCTTTTCCCAATCTGTGGGTTGCTGTTTTGTCCTATTGATAGTGTCCTTTGCCTTACAGAAGCTTTTATTTTCAATTTTATGAGGTCTCATTAGTCAATTGTTGATCTTAAAGCATAAGCCATTGGTGTTCTGTTCAGGAAGTTTTACCCTGTTCCCAAGTATTCAAGGCTAGAAAATATCATCCTGAGTAAAGTAACCTAGATGCAAAAGAACACACATGATATGTACTCACTGATAAGTGGATATTAGTCTAAAAGCTCACAATGCCCATGATTCAACCCACAGACCATATGGAGCTTAAAAGAAAGGAAGACCAGGGTGTGTATGCTCAGTCCTGCATTGAGGGGGTAACAGGACGATCATGGAAGATGGAGGGAGATGGGAACCTGGGAGGGAGAAGAGAGGAGGAGGAAATAGGGGGGCAATATCAGGAACTGGAGGAGAAGTGAGAGAGGTCAGGAAATCAAACAAAAATATATAGTGGGGTGGGGTGGGGACGAACTGGGGATAGCCACTGGAAGGTCCCAGACACCAGAGAAATGAGAAGCTCCCAGGACCCAAGGGGGATGACTTTAGCCAAAACACACAGAGAAAGGGGAGATAGAACCTAGAGAGACCACCTCCAGTAGATAGGCATGGCCCCGGTGGAATGATGGGGCCTCTCACCCATCTCAAAGTTTTTAACCCAGAAATGTTCCTGTCCAAAGGAAGAACAAGGCAATAAAAAATGGAACAGAGACTGAAGGAAGGGCCAACTGGGGACTGCCTCACCTGGGGATCCATCATGTCTGCAGACACCAAACCTGACACTGTTGCAGTGGTCAAGAGGCGCTTGCTGACAGGAACCTGGTGTGGCAGTTCACTGATTACATCAAACCTGGGCCATGAGTCTCACTATATTTTACAATTCAGTAAACAGAGGTCTAAAATTTATATAATGTATATATGACTGAGTCTGAATCTGAACAGAGGATATAATTCACTTTTATTATCCCAAGCTTAGTAGCAGACACGTTACTTTCAACCCATGCTTCTGTGGGTTGAGAATATCTCATGAGATATCAAGGTATCTAATGAGGTTCCAACTAAAACAGTCAGGGCACTTGTAAGGGAGTAGACAATCTGTTTACAAGATGGTATCCTCAGGTGCCTGCCACCTGGAGGCCTCAGTTCCACAAGCCAGTGTTGCCTGAGTGTACTTAGGCCTGGAGGTTGGCTTCCTTGGCTGAGTGATCTGAGAAAGAACACAGGATGGGGCATGATGCCTCACAATTTTATTTGTGAGGCACTGGGGATAAAGTGTAGGGTCTTGCATCTGCTAGGCAAGATATAACCTAGAAACCTGGGTCCCACAGTGGTGTCAAAATGATGCATCTGAAGATGGAGTTGTGCCCATCTTCAGATGCATAGCTGAGTTATAGCCCAGCCCTTTTTAACTTTTTGTTTTGAATCAGAGTCTTACTTACTTGCCCAGGTTATCCTTGAACTCATTCTGTAGACCATTTCCTGTCTCAACTTCTGAGGCTAAGCTCCAAGGCCTCCTCCCTTCATGATCTAGTTATGAAGGTGACACATCACCGGTTCTTCCACGTTATGTTCATTGGAAGGATGTCATGAGGTCCAATCGGTGTGTCAAGATTTAGACACCTTTTGAAGAAAGAAGTGTTGAAGAATTTGTTTGCATGTTTGAAAACTAAAACACAAGCTTTCTGTTTCTCAAGTTTGTGTTTTTTATTTTTTATTTTTTTTTAGAGGAGCTAAATAGTGATTCCCCAGTACGTGAGCATAGCATTCCCTATCCTTCTCCAACTACTCTCACTCCCACCCCAAGCCTTGCTTCTCTTTTGGAGTTGCCAAAGCTCTGGGCAGAATGGCACCCAGTCCCACTCATCACTTTGCCTCCTTAAATAACCTTTGCCACGCTAGCTGATGCTATGTCCTTAGATGTCACCAAAGATCACAGAAGCCTAAACCCTGTTCTCACATCCATTATCTAAGTGAAACCCTTGCCCTCTGCTGTACCACAGTGATCTGTGTGTGCCACAGAAGACACCATCAGTTCTCTGGCTTACAATGCTCCATTAAGAGCAAGGACCTGAAAGAGGACATTGGAACAGGCCCTCAATGCTTCCTTCCAACTTCCTATCGTTCCACCCACTGCTTTCTGAGTTATCTCTCCAAAGCCCAGATGGAACCAAGTCACATTTTGCCCAAAGTTTTCAATAACTCTCCATTTCTACCAAGACAGCTTTGAGTCTGACTTTGAGACCTCTTTACCACTAGAGCCCTTCCTGCCTCTCCCCTCTCATCTCTAGACAAACCAGACTCTTTGCTATTCTGGGCGGGTGTC
>LR755278.1:0-49273 GCA_902729485.2 Mus minutoides
GATTATATATCAGCTCTATTAAGTTCCCTAGGACACATTTAAATTAACCCAACCCTCACATCTTATCACTGTCCTTCTGGCTAAGGCCTCCTAGTTAACAGTAGATAGACTCATGAAGTTAAAGCAAAACCAAACCAAACCAAACCAAACCAAACCAAACCAAACCAAACCAAACCAAACACACAAACAAAAAACTCCAGCCAAATACATTGAAAGAAAAGAAATCAAAACACAGTGTTTATCTTATATATTAAATCTTCATATTTGAGTACTCTACCTGGTTCCCTAAAGTTTTGCAAAACCATAGTATGGATATTCTGAGCCATAAAACCCAGTTTTTCTATAATCCTGTTAACACAGAGCACACTTTCTTGATAAAAGTGCCTTCAGAACTCTTCAAACTTTACTCGGAAAGAACTTCTACAGTTTTGGAAGCAGCATCTCTAGAAAGATAGAGCTTTAATTATCACTTCTGTGGGGCATAATTGAGAGGAGCTACATGGTGCATTTTTAATGGTATCTGAAACAGGTATATATAACAAGAGTAGCTGAGAGATTGTGCAATGAGCTCACAGGATGTAGAAGAAAGGATTAGAAGGAAAGGTATTCAGCACTCAGGATGGAAAAATAGGCTGTCAAGTGATTATCTCAATTTTCAAGGTTGTTATCTCTAAAATATTCTGTGGTGCATATTCATATTGTTATAGGAAGGACACTTGGTTTGGCAGACACATCCCTGGAGTTGAAATAATTCAATCTACTCCAAATTCCTAACGGCTTGCTGCATGGCCCATATGGTACTTCTGCCAGGCTCCCAAAACCAACTCATCCAAATTTGGACATATTTTCTTCCAGCCCCTCTTTTCTCATAACTCATCTTGCTTCTAGCAGTCTTTCTACATATTGTTATTTCTATGTGGTCAACCAAGCTGGAAAATCTGGCTGCCTCCCTATAGCCACTTGGGACCTTTTGCTCATCCCTGGACAGTCTAGGCTCCCGATCTTGTATACTATTTGAGTAGATTTATGGGGAAGGACACCTAATCTGAACTCCTCAATTCTCCTGTGTCTGAATTTTTCTGAGCATTCACATTTCATAGCATCTTGGCTCTTCAGATTAGGTCAATGTATCCCTACCTTTTTAGCTCCAGACTTCCTCAAGCAACATTTGCATGGGAAAAATCAATGCAGCTTCTTTAAGACCCACTGAAATTGTCACTGTCTCTGAGTGAACACCCATTCCTAAATAGAACCATGATTCCATCCTCTGTGATCTCAGAATTCCTTAATTTTATATTTGATCATTTTCTTCCCATTCATATTTTGTCAGTTTTATAGGTATGCTTCTTTTACCATGCTATATTCTGTTGTGGTTAGAGGTTAGGTAGCAAATCTCTTTGATTCCTAAATGTCCAAGTGCAGTAACATATATAAATAATTGCCCTTGAAAGCATTTGTTGATTGGTAACCTATTACTGTATAAACATACACTGCCTTCCTTGAAATGAAGAGGTTGTGAAGGAGAAGTCTAATAATCTAGGATTTTGAAAGCACGAAGGAAAAGGTTTCAGAGTCATTGTTTCTTCACTAGGTGCCAGATGTTGCAGACATCTGGGCTGGTGTTAGAAAGCCATCTTCTACAACAGGCTTGTATGGAAGGTACTTATTCCCATTTCATAGTTGCTGTTATTGACAACCAGAGGTTCCAGAGGTTAAAACCCAAAACAATCGTAGTCTAGATGCATTGTATGAGAAGAGAATAACTAAATAGAAACAAGAAGGAAGAAAAAAGGAGAGGTGGGGGAAGATAAGAAATGGTAGAAAAGTACCTAATGTCAAATAATTAAGCAGGGTGGTAAGAAATATGGATTACTACAGGTGCTCTCTGATATACCCTTAAGGAAGAAACAATAAGAGATAGCTTTATCAGGGTCCCGAGGCTATGCCAGTGATTGGCAAATACAGAAGTGGATGCTCACAGTCATCTATTGGAGCTATGAAATGAAGCTCCAATGAAGGAGCTAGAGAAAGAACCCAAGAAGCTAAAGGGGTCTGCTACCCTATAGGAGGAACAACAATATAAACTAACCAGTATGAACTAACCAGTAACCCTCCCCCCTCAGAACTTGTGTCTCTAGTTGCATATGTAGCAGAGGAGAGCCTAGTTGGCCATCAATGGGAGGAGAGGCCCTTGGTCTTGTGAAGATCATATGCCCCAATACAGGGGAATGCCAGGGCCAGGAAATGGGAGTGAGTGGGTTGGGGAGCAGGGCGGGTTGGGGAGTATAGGGGACTTTCAGGATAGCATTTGAAATTTAAATGAAGAAAATATCTAATAAAAAAATTTGGAAAAAAAAGAAAGGAAGAAACAACAGCTGTCTCGTGGAATTGTTTGAGTCAGGGGTATCAGGGTACAGAGGAAATGTTATAGAGATGACACAGGGATTGGAATTGCACAATGGCCTTGTAAAGAAGGGAGAAAAATGCAAAGTATTCACTGTCTATCCAGTAAGAACCTCTCTTGGTCCGGAAACAACAAACAGTCTGGAAATGAAAGCCCTGTCACTTGCATAGTTAGCTGGGGCTAGCATCTCTGCCTCTTCTCCCTGTGCCTTTCCCCCTTGCTAATGGCTTCCTTTGATGCACAGCTTTTTAGGTGGATGTGATTCAGTTTGGCCATCCTTTGCTATTGTTAACTGTGATCACAAATCCCTTGAAGTTGACAGTTAACGATGGAGTAAACAAGGTTAGGTTTACATTAGTCTTTGCTCTGTCTCCATTTAAATTTTGTATGGGGTTGAAAGATAGGAAACAAGCCAGGCAGGGGTGGCGCACGCCTTTAATCCCAGCACTCAGGAGGCAGAGGCAGGCAGATTTTTGAGTTTGAGGCCAGCCTGGTTTACAGAGTGAGTTCCAGGACAGCCAGGGCTATACAGAGAAACCCTGTCTCGGAAAACCAAAAAAAAAAAAAAAAAAAAAAAAAAAAAGATAGGAGACTTTTTGTTTGGTTTGTAGTTTTTGTTTTTGTTTTTCTTTTCCCTTATAAGTATGTTTGCATACTCAGTTTTCCCATCACCTCCGAGTAAAGTCTTCCACCTTTCAATTGGTTTTCCTCAGAGAATCTGTGGTGTTTTTGAAATTGAGTACATTTTTATAGGTTCTCTATTCTATCTCATTGGTTTATTTGTCTGTTTTTCTGATGATCATTGCTTCGTACAATATTTTAAAGTTAGGGCTTGTAAATACTACAGATTTGTTCTTTTCCATCAAGATTACTGTGGCATTTATGGTATTTGTAAATTCACAAAGATTTTCGGAGTTTTTATTTTTATTTTTCTGTGAAGAATGGTAGTAATATTTTGCTAGGAATTGCTTTAAATCTGTAAATCACATTAAATAAAAAATAATGGTTTAAAATTAATTTTCCCAATATATAACATGGATTCTAAGTCCAATTTTTCTGTGTGTTCTTCATTTCTGTTCATCAATATTTTATAATTCTTATCCTTGACTTCCTTGGTTACATTTATTTCTATATATTTTAATTTTATATTTCTTTCATGAATGGGGTTGTTTCATGCACTTCTTTTGCAGGCTTTGCCTACTGTAGGCTTTTCCATAGCATTTATTTGATTGTGAATGTGTGTGTGTGTGTGTGTGTGTGTGTGTGTGTGTTATGTTTACACATCTGTTCAGGCTTTTCTTTCTTTAAGATCATTTGAAAATTTTTATTTTTCATAAAGATACTTATGGTATTTCTATTACTTTCCCTCAGGACTGACTTTTGCTGTAATGCATTTTTGGTACATTGAATTTGTGTTTTGGTTTCTTTCAAGAAAAATATTAATTTCACTTTCAATTTCCTTGTTAACCCATTGGTTATTCAAGAGAATGTTGAGTCATCTCCATCTGTCTTCCTGCTTGCTGAAATTCTTGCTGCTGATTTTCAGGCTTTTTTTCCATTATGGTCAGGAAAAAAAATGCATGTTATGAATTCAGTTGTTTTTGTTTGTTGAGACATATTGTAGCTCAATATGTGGTTTATCATAGTCAGATGAGAAGAAAGTATTCACTGTATTGCTGACTGGGGTGTACTCTAAGTGGCTATTAGGTCCAATTGGCCAAAAGGATAGTTTGTTTAGCTCTGTGGCTCCTTGTTGATGTATTTGTCAGGAAGATCTCATCTATCTGTGAAACCGTGCAGCAGGTATTATTCATTCACTAGAGTTATATTAGACTCTGTCTCTAGTTTTAGATAGTGTGCTTGCTTTATACAATTTATTGTTTCAATATGAATACCCATATATTTCACCATTATTTTATATTTTGTTTCATTTATTCATTATTTATTATTATTACATATTAACAATTATCTGGATTTTGTACAGCTTTGGATTTAAATACTTTTGCCTAATTGGTATTATTTTGTTTGCATAATAAATATTTTTTTCATCCCACACTCTCAGTATATATGCATATTTATTACCAGAGTATAGTTCTTGAAGGTATTATGGTTTGGGGATTTAATTTATCACATATTAATCTGTCATCTATTGTTTTAAATTTGATTATTTAATCTAGTTACATTTAAGGTATTATTGAATGATGAATCTGTATTCCTGTTATTCTGTATAATTAGTCAAACATCCAGAACTGCTCAAGTATTTTCAAGGTCCAAAGGCAAACTGATAAGGCTTCCCACTTTGTTCCTGGAAGCTTCAGATGGCTGTTTCCCATGCTTACTGGTAAATGGGCAGAACTGCTGATCTCCTACCTTGAGACTCTGAATGAACCACTCTAAGTGCTCCTTAGCCATATGGAAAGGTGAGACACATTACAACTGTTAGGGACAGTGACAACTGCTTCATAGGACCTGAGTGAATCTGGTTTTTATATGGTTCCATGCAGCCAGAGCCTGTATGGAAGAGGGTGCAGCATGTCTGGGTTTTTTTCTCCAAGGCCAAGCAACCATCTGCGAGCTCACCAAATCCAACAGACAGGGGGTGAGGTTCATGGTTCTCTAGAACTAAATGTTTCAAATGCTTCCACTCTCAGCAGGAATCCTGATTAAACATAACCCAATGAGCAAAAGAATGCAGACAAAAAGGTCAACATTCTCAATGCTATTCATAATTGAGGAAATACAAATAAAAACCACAGTGAGGTGCCATCTCACTTCGACCAGCTCTATTAGGAATGTACTGGAAGAGATTGAAACCACCAGGTTAAAGAGACATTTACAGTCCTATCATTATATCAAAGCTATTCTTGATACCAATGATATGAAATCAATCTGAGTGTCCATCACTTGATACCCAGAAAAAGAAAATGTGGTCTATATATGAAAACAGAACGTTGCTCAACCAGTGCTGCTACACTAACATGCATGGGTCTAGAGGACACTGGGATATAAAAGGAATCAGGCACATAAGACATCTACTGAATTCCTAACTCCTATGCAAAATGTAAGAAGTCGATCTCATGCCTGTGGAGCTGGTACAGTAAGTAGATTGCTTGCAACGCACACATAAGGACTTGAATTGTTTTCAGCCAGGTGTGCTGGCTATACCAGTGCCCAGGAGGTGGAGACAACAGATTTCCTGGGGATTGTTGGCTCTGACTGGCTGAATTTGCAAGCTGCAGCTTCTGTGAGTTATCTTGTCTCAGAGATAACGTGGAGAAGTGTTTGAGGAGGGTATCTTGGATCATCCTCTGGATCCTACATGTACATAGGTTCACATGGACCTTCCCATACAGGGACATGGATATAAACATTGTCAAACATAGAGTTGAACTCAAAGAAGTAGTTACTACAGTCTACTAGAGGGTTCTGGAGGGGTGTGAGTGGAGAGATCATTAATGGGCATAGACACGACTGTGGGATAGGGAGGAATAGCTTTTAACATCCTATATCTCAGCAGGAAAACTATACTAGGTGACAATTAATAGCATATTTCAAAATATCAACACTGTAAGGGATCTGAATGTTCCTAACATAAAGGATTCATGTTTGTCTAAGATTACAGATGGAATAGTTACACTGGCACCATCATATTGTTCACATGTATGGAAATTTTCCATCATACCCCACATATGTCTGTGTGTGTGTGTGTGTGTGTGTGTGTGTGTGTGTGTGTGTGTAGAGAGAGAGAGAGAGAGACTGAAAACACAAACATGTAAGAAACCCCTGGTAAATTAAACAACTAGCTAGTGAAATAATCACTTTGACTTTAGAACACAGAGTTTCTCTAGCATACCGATGGCCATAGGGATTATAGTCTCCTGTTACCTGGATTAGAATCCTTTTCTTTCTTCCTTCCTGAGAAAGGCAATGCTGGAAATGTAAATGAAGAAAATATCTAATAAAGAGAAAAAAAAAAAGAAAAGAAAGGCAGTGCTGTCCTTCTAGTAGTTCATCTCTTTTTGTTTTTCTGTCTTACTCTTCCATTGATGCTGTAACTAATTCACTTCCAATTCAGAAACTTGAGAAAAGAAACCTTTATACTTAGAAGGCTTGGAGGTCAGAAGCCCAAAATGAATTTTAAGGAAGTAAACTGGAATGTTAGCAAGCCTAATTTCTCCTGGAGTCTCCAGGGCTGAAGTTCTTTTTTTTTTTTTTCTTTTTGCCTCCTTCCCATTGTCCATGGATCAGGGCCAGAAAAGCATCTTTAATTGCAGCCATATAAGTTTTCTGTATTGTTGAAGTTCCATTTTCTCTCATGTGGTGATTGTATTGGGCTCATTGGAATAATCAAGAATGATCACCCCATTTCGGGATTTTTAATTTCATCTTACACAGCCCTTTGCTGTGTAAAGCCACAGATTCTTGAAGTTAGGGTAATAGACATCCTTATAACCTGAGTGGATTTGTAAAAGCAATTTTCTCTTTGGTGTAATAGTACAAGTGGAACCCTGAACAGTAGCAGGGTTGAATAAGGAACTTCCAACAATTCTACGCACAAATAGACACATATTCCATTGGATAGTTAAAGTCGGTGTATCTGTGGAAATAATCCATTTATATTATTCATTTAAAAATTTACTAAACCTTACTTAAAGCATATAACTAGTCAAAAATTCCCACAGCTTTTATAATTTTTATAGAAAAATGTCATTTGTGTCATTTAACCCACTTTTCTGCTTCGTCGTCCTTTTAAGATTCAAATAGATGTCCTATGTGTAAAATGCTTGCCTTTCTTCAAACTGTATGTATTATATTTCTAACCATCTCCTAGCTAAGTGAGGGCAAAATGGCTCTCTGTAACTTCTTCCTCCTTGAGCTTCTTCAGGCAAAGTCATCAGTGGAGCCCCTCATGTGATAGACTGGCAGTTAAAAGACTCAAATGTCAAGATGTTTTTATCAGTGCCATCAACAGTAACTTTCAGAGCGAGCAGTTCTCTGTTTATGTCAAGTCTCCAGCCTGGATATTTCCCCCCCATCATAAACGACGAAATTGCTCACATGCTAATGCAAACTTTTTGTTGTCCAATCATTCACACGTCTCATCTCAAATATCCTTCACCTGCTAGTGAGGATGATGGGCTGCATCCTGTGGCTGATGAACACCCATTAGCCTTGAGAAGCAAATATACCCCCTTGTGGGCATCCAGCGTGTGATCATAATAGAATTCCATTTTGTGGTTTGTGGGAAAACGAAGTGTTTTAGAAGCAGCCCACATGTTTTCTGATTTCATACCAGCACTCACTCGTTCAGCCTCTGCAATGCTCACGTTCATGCTGCTATGTAGCCCATTTTCACACACAATTGAAGAGAATATGTAGGCAGGATCTAGCTAGTTGGAAAAAAAATGAATTTATATATTTTGAGCATGTGCTTTGCTTTGGAGTACAAAATACCCAGGTAGACATCTCAAATCACTGTGAAACTTTATTATTAAAGAGAGACTAGAGAGTTCAATATCTTCCTCTGTGCTTTCCAATTTTATTTTATGGAAAATTTTTTTCCACTTAAAGATGAATCTGTTTCATAATCACTGATCTAATGACCAATTTTTAAATGTCGTGTTTTGTTTGTCTTAGGCGTGTTCCTTTTGATTTTCATCTTTGGAGAGAATTTGTGTGTATGTTTCATGTTTTCTTCTCTGATTTTCTTTTTGTTGTTGTTGTTGTTGTTTGAAAGAGAGAGAAAGGGAGTATTAAACTGGGTGTGTTGGGAGGTAGGGAGGACCTAGGAGGAAATGGGGGAATGGAAAAGCATGCTTAACATATACGGTATGAAATACAACTTTCAGTTGAAACACTGCAAGAAATAAATGTTCTGCCATCAAACTACTCAACCGAAAAACCCATTTAAGATTCATTTTGGGGGGATATCAATGTACACCTGAATATTTAAACTTAATGACCTATATGCTCAAACCCACGAGCGTCTGTGAATGAAGAGATAAAGCATATTGATTTTAGCAAGGGCCTTCACTGAAATGCAGGTGTCGCTGTATCGGTTTACAGTTTTAATGGCCCGCTGCAGTTCAGAAATGAAAACAAATACATAAGGAAATGTTCGTTACCTGGAAGCCTCTCAGACTTACAGAAATGTAATCAATTTTTTATCGGTGGCTAAGCATGGGAAGCCAGTGGTAGATTTTCTGTCCCCAGTTCCACTCGTCTTCTTGTTAAAATATTTAGGGAGCTCTCGTGGGATATGCTGTACCTAGATTGAACCTGTTTACATTGGGGACTGAGACATTTATTCTTTGTCTTCTGTAGCTGCAAACACATCCTTGTCTCCTATAATCCCCTCCCCTAGAGGAATCCAGGATGGGATTATAACTCTGCTTTGGTGACTGAACACCCTTCTACCAACTGACTGGAGACACAGGGTGTACCACTTAGAGTCCTAGTCAAATATAACGCACAGCGTTGCATCATTTAGCATTAGTTCTTGTTCAGGTGGGAGTACACTATTTTGATATCTACTATTTTCTAATTGTTTTGTTTTGTTTTGTTTTGTTTTTGCTGGCTGAAAAGAAATAGCCAACAGGAAAATGTAGAAGTTCTCTAGTGACTGATATCAATGTTTTATGCATTAAAATATTTTAAAATCTTCTTTAAAAAAAAAAACTAACACCCATGTTTAGGAAAAATAGACTATTGTTTAAACATAGTCTAAGTGATGGGAAGATTAAAAAGTCACAGTTTCTCCTGTAGAGGGGCTTGTCACTTACCTAGTAAGAAGAGACATACTTTCAAATAAATATAATTCAGGATCAAAATAAAGAGATAGCATTGGGAATAAAGAAACGTCAGCCAAGATATGGGAGCTTCTGAGAAAGCAACGGAGCAGAAGCATGCTTCATGAAGGAGAAAGAACACTTGTGGTGAATGCAAGTAAACACTGAGTAACTACTGCTAAGACGTGCAAACTGAGGGATGGCAGTGCTGTGCAAGAGACATGTCCCAGCACGTGAGTGATACTTTAAAAACATTAAATAAAAATGAATGGATTACAAATGTAAAGTGTCTGTGAGGAAGCATGAGTTTTGACTAATGTGTAGAACTGCATCTCCTAATTCAAAGGCTTTCTGACCATGTAGGGTTTAGGGTGACAGTGGTGACACATGGTGTGGCTGGGGAGAAAGAATGGACATATGACCCATTCTGACATGTCTGCAAACATGACATTTGTATGGGGGATTAATGATGTGACTACTGTCAAAACAGCTTTCTGGGGCCTCATTGAAAGGTGGGATTTATGACCAGACATAGGAATTTCTGAAGCAAGGGTTGGAGGTATAGCTCAACGGTAGAGTACTTGCCTGGAATGTAGTAGACCCTGGGTTTGTTTCTTAACTCAGGAAAATAAGTATAACAACAAGAAAGAACAGTGAAGGCTCAGGGAGACAGAGAACTTCTGATTGATGATGGCCAACTAGAGAGCAGGCACAATATGAGTTCTTTACATGCATTACTCCATTCCAGTTATTTACAAAGAAGGGGACATGGGCTTAAAAGGGTATTGCCTGAAAGTAACTGCAGCTATGTGTTTCTTCCACTGGAAAAGTCCCAGTGCATTTGTTACTTAGGGCAAATTGTAATGTGGCTTTCATATTCCTGGGAGAGAAATGAGAGGAGACTAAGATGTTTTTGCAAAAACTGGATAGGCAGAGTGTCAGGATGAGAAACTTTACTGGGATAATTTCATGTCAACATAAATGTCATCGATGAGAATTGGAGAAAGGAAACCAGATGTGAGGGAATTTAAAAATGGAAACTTCTGACTCCATATTGCTTCAGAATTCAGCCCGACTGCATCGACACCTTGGAGCTTTCTCCTCAAGGGTCTGCTGCAAATGGCTCACATGTGCAGTGCAAAAAGTCATCTGTTAACTTCAGGAAGGGAGAAGCTAGGCTATCAAGAGGCATGCACACTCACACATGCATGCTCACACACACACATTTGCACAAACTCATACTCACACACATACACATAAACACACACCCATACACATACATGCACACATGCAAACACATACACACAGGCACACACACACACACACACACACACACACACTCAAATACAAGTGTGTTAGTAAAGTTTAAACATTGAACATGGGAAAACACAGCATGTTGTGAATGGAAATCTGAATATTCTGAACAGAATCTGTAGTCTGTGGATCAGGAAAATCCCCCCTGAGGTCATAAGTTTCAGCTTTTACTTTTTGAAGGAAGGCAGATGGATGAAGGTCTTGGGGGTGTTGATAGGCTAAGTCAGAACCTTCCAGATTGGCCTCACAAGCATGGTTTATAGCAAAGGCTTGCACTAGAGGGGGATAGCATCCAATGTGGTATGTACTTCAAGAGCAATGTCCAATATGCCAACAAATAGAAGTAGAAAACTAGCAGGTAGGTTCTGGACATATGAGAAAAAGAGTGTATTGATGTTTAATATCTTGTTTTTGTTTGTTTGTTTGTTTATAATTTGGGTCTCAGTAGCCTAGGCTGGTCTCAGAGTGGTGGGTAGCCAGGAAGCTCTGGAATTCCTGTGCCTCATCCCTCCCAAGTGATATTATTATGGGCTTGTAAGACCATCATACCCTGCAGAATATGGTTTTTATCTGAATCAGAATGAAAAAAAAAAGTAAATGAAGGTTTTTAGGGTGGTGATATTTTTTATTTGTAACCAATGCAGATAGGATCCATTTTTATTTCTGGAGGGGGGAGATATTGGCAGAGATGAGGATATTTAAGAGGCTACTGCAGGTGGATGTTTAATGGTTCATGCTGGTGGCAGGATCAGGGCAAACCAACCCAGGTAAAGATATACATACTGAAGGGCTGGGTATAAAAATCACAGACTGAAGGGCTGGGTATAACATCACAGGAGAAGGAGGGCACTCTCAGTGTACAGGTAGATCTAAGAGAGCTCTCTATAGGTTCTGCCCCAGGTTCCTCCGTTTTGAACTTGTCTTATAGGACCAAGCCTGGTGCTCACCCTCTCTTGCTTCCCTTCCTCCATTTTCACCTGTGTATATCTGTTTTCCTTTTTGCATCTGCTTCTCAATCCAGAATAAATGGCAATCTCTTATAAATTTGGAAGCCATGAGTATGCCTGCTTGTTGTATGTAGCTCAGTTTGAATCCCACATCCTTTCTCATTGTCCATTCATCTCATGTTTGCTGAGGTCTGTTTGCTTATTTGTATACACAGAGAAAGCAGTTTTGTTTTCTTTGTCTATGCAAAGCTTGCCAACCAGTTGGTGTTAGGTATGTTCAAAGTCTGAATTATTTGTCAATTAATTTCACACTGGCAGATAGCCAGTCTCCTCTAAGGAAAAGGAAAAAAAAAAAAAAAGAAAGAAAGAAATCTTAAGCATCAATAGAAGCCCTTCTCCATCCCACCCCGAATTCCTCACTAACTTAAATTATTAGTTAGTTCCTGTAGAGGTTGAGTTTAAAGTATGAGGCTGGACATTTTCTACTGAATTAACCAGAATTTAATCAATAATGGTGTGCTAAATTATTTAATTCAGGAGTGATCGGCTAGGTCTTCTGAAATAAAATGCATTGTATCACTCCAATGTCATTGACTCCGGGATGGAGAAAGGGAGGGAGCGTGGAGTGGAAAGACTGAGGGAGAAGGAGGGACATTTTGTACAAGGAATAAGGGATGCCTTGTTAATCGACTATTTTTGTTGTTAGACTAAACTTTAATTTACAGCATGAAGAAAAGTAAGGTAGGCAGGTACAAACAGGTGGATACACTTTGAATTAATCAACATAGCTTGCACTTAATTTTTGAAGGTGTGTAGTTAGCTTGTGGATGGCCTTGTGGCTTGGAGTCAAGGATACTGAAGTCCAGACAAGTGGATGTAACAGAATTTCAGGTTTCACACATCTAATACTGTATACTGCCCCATTGCAGGAACCAACACAAAGAGGAGGTAACTTTAGGAAGGAAAAGTTGAGAGTTTGGAATCACAATTCTTTCTAGCATGTATCTATAAAGATAATGTTTCTATTATCTCATTCAAAAATACAAAATAAGCTCTATTCTAATGTTATGCCCATTCTAATGATGAACACTCCATACTGTTCCTTTGTGGGTTGGAGAAAAAAGTTCCTCTAAAATGGAGTAAAATGCCAGATCAAATAAAAGTTACCTACTTGCTGTTGCTGTGTAGCAATCTGTTTTTCATTCCTGCATAGAATGGATTTAAGGGCTCTTCTTAAACTTGAGAAACATATGTTGAAGATGCATCCTAAGGAATTCAAGGGGTAGGTGACTAAAGGACTTATGCAGGTGTACACAGGTCATTATATTAGGAAGAAAAAGTACCTTCAAAATGCAGAGGTCTCACTGACAATGGTGAGCCCAATAGATCAAGATGGGGTCTCAGAGAACTTCAAGTTGTGGTTATTGACTGCTCTCACTTTGTAGTCCAGGCTAGTTTCAATCCTCCTATCTCAGTCTCTCCATCCTGAGATTCCAGGTGTGTGCCACCATGTCTGGCAGTTAAAATATGCTGGAATTTACACTAAAAACCCAAACACTAACTACAAGGTGAGCCATTTCAGTTTTGTACATGACAGACCTAAACTTGTCTTCTCTTTCCAGAGTCATTTGGATGTATAAATAGTGTGCATAAGGAATCTCTTGCTGCAGTGTCTTCCATGGATACCACAGGTTTTAGGGTTGAAGAGGAATTCCAGTGAGTGTAGTTATAGAAAAATCTTTATATCCTGTGAGGTTACATTATTCTCTCCATAATGTCCTTAGCCACAGACATTTATATAACTTGGCCAGCTTTGGTAGGATTTCCACATTCATCTCAGCGGAACACAATAGCTATAATGGTATCCATTATAATGACCATTCTTCTCAATTGTAAAGACACAGTGAACTTGTGAAGATGAAGCTGTGTCTTGATTGGCTGTTAAGTTGTGATCAATGAAAAGTATTTATGCTGTAATTTTACACCCAAGCAAGAACCAGGCATCCTGGTGATAAATCAGCATGTGCATACCGTGAAAAATAAAGTGTTTCACTTAGATAACTTAACTGAATTTTCTTTATGTCAACAGGGCACAGCATAAGTTACACTTAAATAGAAGGAAGCAAAAGAAAAACCTAGGCATTGTTTTGGTCATTGGGTTAAAGAGAATAACTGTATTATAATGCACAGAATCTAAAGAGCATAGTGATTCATCTCTAAATTGCACCTTACTTGTGGTGAGAGGGAGCCCATGTTCCTCTTCCCTTTTATCTTAGTTTCAGAAGATGATAAACAGAACTACTTTCAGTATCAACAACATTTCCTGGAAAGGGCCAGAGTGTAAATGCTGTTGGCTTTAAAGGCCTTGTGTGGTTGATGCTACCACATGCTTCCTGAAGGACAAGATTTACCAAAGCAAAACCAAGATTTACCAAAGCAGCCTGTAGGTCAGCCTGAGAACTATGGTTCAGTCTTTAGTCTTCTGATTTATATGAATGTGCAAGTTGTGAGACTTAATAAAAATACTGCACACAACTCTTTGATCTCCTGTGCACCACGTACTTTCATCTACCTGGAAAAGTTACCTGGAAGGTCTCTCAAGGTTTAAGAGCAATGCTTAAAAACAGTGGCCAGGGGCTATCTCTGGGAAGCTGGCTGAGAAATGAATGCAACCCGTCATCTTCCTGCATGCATTTGTGTAGCTTCTTGGTCTTGGGGGAGCCTACTACATCTGTCCTTCTCGGATTTTGAAGGCACTCAAATAAAACAGAGTACAACTAAAAGATCTCTTTTCAACAACTCAAAGAAAACTTAGCTGCCTCCTTTCCAGATCCATACGCACTTATTACCAAATCATGTCTCATGACTACATGCCAAGTTGGCCTGCCTGCCATGATAATTACCTTGTTGTCCAAAGTGGTACTGATTTGAAACCCTCTTTCCTTCAAGTCTAAAACAGTTACTTGCCTTTACAGTGTTGGTATTTTTCTTGTCAGCAGTCTTATTCCAACAGCTCTCTTTTCAGTGATATTATATTGAATGGACATATTCTGGAAATGCTATCTTCCATTAATGTTGAAGGAATACACATTGTATTCATAATAAGAGCAACAACAGGTTAGAGCATTTAATCATAATAACAATCCATGAGGTAGACAGTATCTTTTCATGTGTGAGTTTGTGTATGTGTGTATTTGTGTGTTTGTGCATGTGTGTGTATGCACATGGGTGTATGAGCATGTGTGTGTATGTGCATGTGTGTATTTGTGTGTATGTGCATGTATGTGTGTATATGCATGTGTGTGTATTTGTGTGTATGTACATGTGTGTGCGTTGTCACTGGATGCCCATGAACTGTGTGCATGTGTGTATGGAGTTATGTGTATGAAGTTGACATCAGGTCTCTTCAATCTCTCTCAATCTCAGGTTTTTGAGATATGATCTCTCACCAAACCTGGACATCATCAATTAACTATATAGGCTGGTCAATAAGCTCCAGATACCTGCCTATCACTGTGATTGGGCTTACAGTGGTGGCCTGCCATGCATGGCTTTTTATATAAGTGCCAAGGATCTGAATTGGGGTCCTCCTGTTTACACAGAAATCTCTTCGCTGACTCAGCCTGACTCCAGTTCCAGTAGATATTATTATTATTATTTCAATTTTACAGGTGAAGAAAGTGAGAGTTAAGGAGTAGCCAGGGAGACACGAGTTGATTCCTCTATACCAAATGCGTTTCTCTCCTAGAAGCATCAAGTGTACAAGGAAAACGTGAGGTCCTTAGCATTTAATAATTTCTCCAATAGCTTTGGCTATAATTTGTTCAACTGTCAATTGTGATGAAGTCTAGATAGAATGCATATATGGTCTGGTTACATCATTATTTGGTGCAGAGTTGGGAGACAGGGAGCTGCCTTCTGAATCAGGACTATGGCACCATGGCTACTGTTTTTAATCATTTAGTTGCAGTCACTGAAAATTCTCATTTCTCTTACCTCTGGAGGCGAGAGAATCCCTGGCAGTCCTGGGCTTGAGTCTGGCACTGTGGTAATTGCCTCCATCAGCAGCTGATCCTGGCAAATGCTTTCCTATTTGCTTGTCTCCACAGACCACTCCACTCACTGGAATTATCTACTTAGCTCCTGAGGGCTTATGAGTTTGTGACTCCTAATAGGCAGCACAGAGAGTGCATTGTGTTGTGACTCCTCTGGAAAATGTATAGACCTAGACAAAGCATGCCACATAAGAGATTTATATCCTGGTAGTATAATTTAATAACCTCTTTGGAATTTCCTTTGTAGTCATCTATTATTATCCCAGGCATTTTCCAGCTAAGGAAACATTTGGCTGCATCTTAAGGTGCTTTATTCTCTCTGTTGCATTACCACTTTGCATAGCTGGGTCGGCTCCTTAGTCTGTACATGATGGAGGCAATACTCATCTGAGGATATTTCCTGATATATTTCATAAAAGTTGATAAAAGTAATTGTCAGAAATGATCATGCTTTGATTCAATAAGGCCACCGTTGAGGAATTAGGTACACGATCCAAATGTGGTTTAAATGATTTGTTAGCATATCTGTCAACCGATTGTGGGAGTTTTAAACTGGAGATGCATGTGTGGATGTACCATCTTGTTTTTGCAAATTTGACAGCAATAGCTCTTTTTTTTTCTTGAATATATTTGACATTATTTTCAACATTGTTTATGCCAATCACATTTACTGCAAACTGCTTATTACTTTATTGCTGAAAATGGCAACACATACTTATTTAGCTTTTTATTTTAGAATCAGCAGGCTATCATTCGCTTTATTAATCAGATCCAACCTTGAGGATCATAGCCATCAGATTCAAGTTATCTAATTGCTGCTGCTCAGAAACCGAGAAATCAGTAATGCAGTTATCCCTTCTCCCCTGAGGAATTAGTGTTCCTAAGGACATTATATTTGCGATTGGAGAAAGAGAGTCTTTCAACTTACATATTTTCCTATTGATAACCAAGCATAAGTGGCTTTCTATTATCATGAAGAGAGTCTGGCTGACCTTTCTTTATGCAGCACATATTCTTGAAATTTTCACATTTTAAAATGCCCTGATTACCTTGTATTTGCCGGGATCTCCCTGACAGGCACTGTTGTATATGTTATAAAAGTAAAGCTACAATTGGTAACTCACTGGCTGTCATTTTATTAGCCCAGTGGAAAAGTCAATATTTCTAATTTGATGCCTTTGGATCTATGCCAGCGTTGATGGAGAATAAAAGCCCAACAAGGCAATGTAAGACACACTGATCCAAATTAACAAAGACGGGGAGTGAAAGCCAAAGGGGTGAGAAAAAATTTTTTACTTGGGACCCGGGATTGTAGAATGCAATCTGAGACACCAGAGTTATATCAGCCTGAGATGGATTTTGACCTTTAAAGAGGATACTTTAAAACACCAAGACTGTCCGAAGACGAAAAGATAGTTGGATGCTTTAGTTTCCAATGGAACACTTAACAGTTGTTTCCCAAGCACCATGGTAATGTCCCAGCCAAGCTAATGGAAGCTTTGGTGAAACCCAATGGGTGGGCTCCAACTCAACTTTAACCCCTGCTTGTATGTTTCAAGTGAGTGTTCTGGGCTGTGCCTTGCCTCAGCATCTTCACTCACTAGAGAGGGGCTGGTTTTGATACTTAGAGTTTGCTCAGAGAGCTCAGAAGGGCTAAGTTCCGACTCCTAAATGACTTCCCTAGGCAGAGTTTCCCCTTTCAATGTATGCTTTTGCATTTTGTTATTTTAAGAAACTCTGGGAAATGCAAAAGAAAAAGTAAGTGCAGTAAGGGCATGCTGTATTTTCATTTCCCTTTCCTGTGCGAGCCTTGGAAATCATCAGAGAGTGTTCATGGAGAGAGCTGGTTTAAAACTTATCCCCACAGTTGCAAAGCCCAGGCAGGATTATTGTCTTAAAATCACCATTTATTAGCCAGGCTTCCTCATGTTTGTGGCAGATAGAAGGCCCATATTATAAAGTAACTAATATCAGTCAGTTAGAGAACAAACTTATGTATATTATTATTCATTCATTAAATGTGAAGGATGACTGCAAATCTTAACATAATTTTCTGAAAATATATACTCAGATATTTCAGGTGGATTGTGTTTTTCTTGATCCCAGATTATCCTGCCTTGTTATTGTTGTTGTTGTTGATACCAAAGTACAAAAGTGAAAGCAAATGCATTGGGTGTTCAAGCACATATTCAGATCAGGTTTTATCTTGCCCCAAATGAACCAGACAGTCTGGTCTGAACCAGGATAGTCTAAACTATTGAATCAACAACCAAAATCTATAGGAAAAGGAGAAGTTAGTCTCATCTGGGTCATGGGTCCGGAGATTTAACTAGAACTCATGACCCCTCTTCTGTTCCAAAAATATTGAAAGCCATATTGGCCAATTGAGCAGTCAGAATAACATTATTGGCATCAGGATATGCTTCCTAATTTCCTCTATTGGATATAAGAGAAGCCCCAGGTTGGGGATGAGAACATTCTCCTTTTGATATTATATAAAAGTAAACTACCCCTGCCCCTCCAAGAGCTAAAGGAACACAGGTTCCCATAAGTATTCAGGGAGAAGACAAAAGGCAGTTTCCTAACTGGCTTTTATGTGGCATTAGGCTCTCATGAGACTTCAATGTGGATTCCTATCTCCAGTAAGAGTAAATAGGTGGTTGTACAACAGCCACCCTTCTGCACAAAGGACAGATGTCTTAGCTGCAGCCACCACTGCAGATCCCCAAGGTCACTGAACTCCAGAGATTCCAAAATGCCTTCTATTTCTGACTTTTATAAACTTTATCGTGTGTCCAGAATGCATATTGGAGATTCTATCTTGCATCTCACGGCCAGGCCATCAAGCAATCCTAGTGATGTAATTTGGCTCAACCCTTCACTGTCTTCCATCCTCTCTCTTCCTTGGGCCAAACTGCAATGTAAGAGATCATTTCCTTTCCTAGAGCCCATGACAACAGCCATCTGTGCTTTTCTTTCTGCCCAGAAGTTCTGCAGGCCAATCTCCACATGTCTGACTCTGTTATAAGTTTCAAGGGCTTCCTGCAATGTCCTATTATCCTTCTGTCCCATTACCCTTCATTCCTCCTTAGCCCCTAGCTGAAATGATTCTCTTCATTGGACAACACACGTTTCCCTTAAGATTTTATGTGCGCGCGCGCGCGCACACACACACACACACACACACACACACACACACACACACACAGTAGAAGGTATCAGATCCCGTTGGGACTGGAATTACAAGTTGTTGTAAACTGGCTGAAGTTGTTTCTGGAAATCAAATGTAGGTCCTCTGAATAAGTATTAAGTTCTGTTCTACGCTGAGGCATTGCTCCAGCTCCAACATCACACTTTTTTTTTCTGTGCCTTTCCTACAGTATGCAGCCCTTTCCACCTGACATACGTGTTTTTGTTTGTTTGTTTGCTTGTTTGTTTGTTTGTTGTTGTTTTTTGGCCATTTCTCTGATTCTTCTGTAAGACCTGCTTCATTTAGGTCACAGAACGAGTGATTTCTCACTCTATCTATGATGAATGAAGGAAGAGACTAAGGGGAATGTGTGACCATAAAAAAGAAAAAGATAGATGCTGGGGTTATAGAGATGGCTTAGAGGTTTAGAACACTTGACGACTTTGCAGAGGAATAAGGCGCCACCTGTACACATAAAATAAAACAAAACAAAATAAAATAAAGTAAAATAAAGCGAAATAAATCTAAAAGCCAATCAAGACCTCCATGCTGCACTCAATACTGACATGATCTGATTTGCTGTGACAATCATAAACTATTTGACTTCCTTTTTTTCTTTGCCTATACCCATTCTTTTGACAAAGATCTCTATTCACAGACTGCATATCTTCCTCTCTGTCTCCCAGCCTGACTTCTTTCCTATGCCCTTCAACCTTCATTCTGAGTGTCTCTGCTTCCATACTTTGTCCACTGAATTTATCCACCTTCTGCACTGGTACCAGAGATCTATAACACACAAATCAAATCATGTCATATCCATACCATTCATTCCCACGGTTTCCCTTCATCTAAGGTTATTTGCATATAGCACCAAATAATATCTTTGGTACCTTGTTTACTTCTATAAGTCTATCTCCAGTGTTTTTTCATTTGTCATGTTATAGATCGATACTCATGCTTTAAACATTGTTATGATTGCCTGACAGTGCATAGTCTTCTTGTGGCTTTTCCTTGTTCTTTATTTTATCTTTAGACATTTTTTCATTTAAAAAATTTATTATTTAGGATTTATATATCATATAATACCATTTCTGTCTTTCTTTTTCAAACTTTTGTTCCTCAAGATGTTAGATTCTCATAATGTGTCCTATCATAACAAATTATCTGTGGCTCTCTCTGTCACTGTATTGATGCTGTTTATTATAATCACATGCCTAGAATCGAGTGTTTGAACTCATTGACAGCATTTTTGTGTCTTTGAATACTTAAGATATAGTGTAGTGCCCAATATATTCAGAAAAAAAACCAAAACGTGTCAGTAAGCTATAACACTGATAGTTGGGAACCAGAAAAAGAAATAAAACTAATGTAAATACATTAAACAGCAGGGATCAGGAAGATAGCTCAATGGTTAAAAACTACTACCACATATATAGGGACACCTGGGTTGCAATGTCCAGAGCCTATGTAAAACCTGGATACAGAGACTGAACATTGTTATCCCAGCACCCCTATTAGAAGATAGGCTAAAGAGACAGGAGGATCCCCAGAAGCTCACTGGCCCAATGGCCTGGTATACTCAGGGGAAAACAAATAGAACCCCTTCTCAAGAAAGGTGGACCAACAGTCAAGGTTGTCTTCTGACCTTCACACACACTTGCTCTAGCACATGTGCTCCTACACACACACACACACACACACACACACACACACACACACACAAATATAAGAAATTAAAGAGCAGAGGGAACTAATTGTTGTCATAGGAGCATCCCTTGGGTTGTTAGACTATTCATTGTGGGCAGTAGTGACTGAACTAGAAGAATTGAACCTGATTAGGAAGACAGGACCAGATAGCAGCTCCTGATGGATTTAAGTGGGGAAGGTCAGGGTTCTTTTAAACCCAGTTCACTCTGGTAAGTATTTGGGTATAAATTTAATGGGCTGCAGGATGGCACACTTACCGATGCCTGTAACAATGTGACAATGTGGCCAAATCAATGAAAGGTTGGAGCAAAGAAGTCAGCAAGAAAAGATAAATGGACATGGAAAAGACTATTAAGGTAAAATTGATATGAGTTGTTGATTTGAGATGAAGAGGGGGTGTCTATTTATTAGTCTCATCTTTTGAATATGGTTGAAGTAAGGTTTTATTTTATTTTTTTAACTGACTCCAAAGCCTTGTGTATACAAAGCACATGATGTACTACTGAGGCATATCCAGGTCCCTGGGGTAGCCATGAATTTTAATATTGACTTGACCAACTACTACCAACCACTTTGTTATGGGTCCACAGCTCAGGCATTGATATTAGTCATCCCACAAGAGGTTGACCAGATTCTTCACATTGCACTATTCTTTGTTTTGCTCAAGGTTGCTATGGGATATTCATGGGCCATAGTTCTGATGCCCAAGGTGAGTTTGCATCAGAAGGCCAAGCCTCTGAGAGCTGAGCAGGCACTGATGCTCTCCAGAATGAGGTTTGTAACCTTGTGAGAAGGGACCTTAGGGAAATATTCTGTCTTTTTCTCTCTCTCTCTCCTCCTTTGAAACGCTATACCAAGAAAATGCCTATACATAATGAAGAAGGCATCCAATAGGATTCTAAACACAGCACCTTGTTCTTTGTCTGTTATACCCTGAAAAACTAGAAAATACACTTGACTATTTAAACTACCAGATCTATAATAATTTTATAGTAACCCAAATTAAGACAAAATATGAATATTGAAAGACAAAGCAATAAAGAAAAACAAACAAAAAAGGATAGCAACGATTGAATCAAGAGAATACGCAAATATATAAAGAAGTGCTGATTATTATTGTCATCAGTTTAGGTGTTAAACAGCAAACCATTTGCAGGTCTAAATTACCATGCAAACCAGACTGTGAGTTTTGTTACAAGCCCTGGATGTGGGGTGTGTGTGTGTGTGTGTGTGTGTGTGTGTGTGTGTGTGTGTATGTGTGTGGTATCTGGGTTGTAAAGGAGAAGCACAGTGTGTGTAAACCTCATTAAAGTTCTTGAAAATCATTCTCACACTAACGAAATTGACTTTATACATTTTGTTCCTAAAGTTGGAGGAAATCAGAAGTTCTTCAAAGTACTATATAAAAAAGAAGAAATTTCCATTGACTCTTTATATGAAGGCTTACAAAGTATCCTGAATGTAAAATTTTAAGGTCCTAAAGATCTGTTGGTAGACAAGTGACAAACTACGATATCATATTTTTATCTATCTATCTATCTATCTATCTATCTATCTATCTATCTATCTAAGTATATACATATCTCTATCTCTCTATCTCTTTATGTGTCATCTGTGTCTGTATGTGTAGATAAATCATAGATAGATAGATAGATAGATAGACAGACAAACAGATAGATAGATTTTTATCCTGCCTCATAAGAGAAAAGCAAATCTTGTCATTTGAGATAACATAAAGGAACCTGACCATCATTGCAAAGGGGTAAATAAGAAAGGCATAGAAAGACAAATGCTGTATGGTTGGTTTCACTTATCTGTGGAATTTAAAAGTAGTCAGCTTCAGGAGAACAGTGGCTTCCATGGGTTCTATGTGAGGGAAAGGGGAAAGCATCAGGCAAAAAGTGGCCAGCTTCCGTTAGGTACGATGTGATGCACATTATGGAGACTATATGTAAGGATGCTGTGTCATCTCTCTGGAATTTGCTACACAATGTTGTGTGAACTACAATTAACTATGTGAAATGACAGGCATGCTAATGATCTTCACGTTGGTAACTGTATTATAATGTATATTGATATCAAGGTGTACTATATACTTTAAATATACATAATTTCAGCCTCTCAATCATACCCAAGTGAAGATGTGAGAAAAGGAAATAGTAATGCAGAGCACACACAGCCCAGGGATGCACAGGGTGAGACATGGGGTATGCCGTTAAGTTCATATTCTATGCTTCTTTTGTATTTACCTCAAAATAAATCAAAATGTTTTTGGAGGTTGCCAGGTGTTATTAGTGTGGAAACACTAAAACAATAGGAGGTATACAAAGTAATAAAAAAAGACTATGGGACCAGCCCTAATCATAATCTAAATAATGGGAAATACAATAAAACAAATGAACTGAGAAACGCTGAAGACACTCCACAGCATTCCAATTGTGAGAGGCGAGTATTGCATTTTCTCAAATGATGTGAGCTTCTCCTGAGTCTGATACTAATGCAAGCACAGCATTTCCTCCTTTTGTATGTATGGGAAAGCTAGCCCTTTTGAGAGTTAGAATAGCTTTCAAGACTCCTGATTTAAATTTCAAACTCTTGATCATAGCTGGGGAGCAAAGGTTTTTCTTTCTTTTTTTTTTTTTCTTGGAATTGGAAATTGAGTCCCTTTAGCTCTATACCAAGTGATAATATTAAGCATTTTGTTGTATCCACCATGCAAGCCGAGTTCCCCACTGTGCCTTCAAAGCCACAGTGAATGAGCCATATTTGGATTTGCTTATCAGAAAGAGACATTTAGAAAGACAATGCCCTTGTCCTGCAAGCCCCAGGCTCCTGATGCTTTCAGATAGGCCCGTGGAGAGCTCCAAAATGGGCCCTAAAATCAGGCTGACATGGTCGCTTAACAAGCTTCGGTTTGCTCTGTGGGCTCAGGGAGTACATAGTGTCACCCCACAGGGCTGCTGATGGCAGCCATCAGAATCAGAACACAGGAATCAAAGAACACCAGGTGAAGATTTCGCCTTAGAAGAAAGAAAAGGCAGATGGCGGGAATTACCATGCCCTTTGCCGATTAAGCCCTTTCATGGCAGCTGGATCGCGCTGGCTTGCCCTGACTGCATGAATGAGGCTGTAGAGTATGTTACACAGGCCTCACCCTTCCTACCACCAAGCCTCAACATGGTGAACAGTGCAGAAAAATCTCTTCTTGTCCATTCTCTGGAAGGAGTAAAATCCCAGCCTCTTCCCTCCACATAGGTAAAAATTTGCTACCTTTGCTTTGGCTTGCTTGTGTATTCATAAAGAATGATGGACTGGGGCCATGCTTCCACTGGGAGAAAGCTCAGTCTGCTTGTAAGGGTTGACCTTGGGAGGGATTTGCCAAACCCCAACCTTTGTGGGCTTTTGATTTTAAAATCTCTCTAACAAAAGCTCTGCCAGGAGAACTGTTATTACAGAGATGCCTCTCATAGGGAGAAGTGGGTTAATTGCAAGCTCTTGCCAGTAAGATAAAGGAGACTTTTGAAAACAAGCGCAAAGCTGACAAGATGCGTTGCATTGCTCTTTCGGGAGGGGGAAAAATAAACAAGATAACGCAAAAAATACGAGGGAGCCATATTAAAACTAGCAAATGTCATAAATAGATGGTATAAAACTCTAGGAAGAAGCTGTATGAGATTCTGGATGGTTCATAAACAATTGGCCATCTGACCTTGATATGAATGCAGAAATCCGTTAGAAATCAAATACTCAAACATAATTATACACTAGGAAATATGTATCTGTCCTGTATTAATTTGTGCTGTCAAGACCTAGTTCAATACCATGATGTGTACTTTTTTAAAGATTTTACTTTATGTCCTGTTAGATCATCGGATTTGAGATTTGGTAAACATAATTCACTATGAAGAGCTACACAGAAAGTGGGGGAACAGGTTGTGAGGCTTCTCACAATATCAGGTGACTTTTATGGAAACTGAGTTCCTGTTTTGAGCTAAAAAAAAAAAACCTTTGGAGCAGGCAAGATTATTTATGTTCTACTATTTACAATGCTCTTGTTCCAATAAAGGTATTACTAACCTTAATTAATTTAAAGAGAAAAAAAACCCCTCACATTAGATGGTTGTATGGTTTAGATGATATTGATGGCATTAGATATAATAACACTATGAAGTTAATGATTAGGGGTGAAATTATTAAATGTAAGGTTTGATACAACAGTCTAAATATGTTTGATATGCATTCACCAAAATATTTTATATATATAGATAAAACTGCCCTAACATCTCCATAAGTAGGAGTCTTTACTGAATACATCAAAGAAATTACAGAGAAAATTGCATTTATGTTCACGTGTCCAAAGACTGGTCATCCCTGGAGGCCACATGGCTTAATTTTGCCTATTAAGTAAATGAATATTCTTGAGAATCCACAGAGTCAAGCAAAAAAAAATACAACAGTACCATTGTATACTTCTATTCCAGTACGACTCAGAATAGACATTTCTCCGACTGATTTGAGCTTCATTTGGAAGCAATTAACTATTTTATATTAGATATAATAAGGGTCTCTAGTGCATGGACCACATTTGCCTGCTTCAGTTGTTTAAGGCTTAATTGAGTAAAATTGCATTCACACTCAACGCAGCTCTAAATGGTAACCCATTCTTGATTGCTGAATAACTTGTTTCTGCTTTCATTTCTTAAAATGTGCTGGGCAGGTGAAATGAATTAGGATTGAAGGCCAGGACAAAATTAGTCATTCCTTTTATGTTCAGTCTTCTCCCCTGTGCTTTGTATTTGATCACCCAAATGTCCAAGAATTAGTGAACAGAGTAGTTTACATTCTACTTACAAATATCCTCCCAACCCTCAAACTTTAATCATTTTTAAACATATGATTATTGTTGGCTGTTTGGAATTTCATTTATGCTTTTATGGGGGGTAGAGATTCAAATGCATCAAACCTTAGGTGTGAAAAATAAAGAGTATTCAGATAATTTATAAAACTTTAGATATCTAACAACGCAATAAAATCTTTGGAGTAAGGAGGCCAAGAGAAGCTCATTTTATACAAATAGGTATGCTGGTAACTTATTTACTCACAGTGACTTGACTACTGTTGCAGTGTGTTTTGTGTTACTATAAAGAAATAAATATTTGAGATGAGGAACTGCATAACATTTGCTTGGCTCATGGTTTGGGTGAGGAGTGGGTACAAAGAGCTTGGTGCTTACAGCTTAGCAAGACACTCCCTGGGTGGGTCACAAAATGGAGGAGAAAGCCAAAGGCAGCTTATGGATAGGCCTTGTGGGTAAAGGCCAGTGGATGGGGTAGCATCAAATTAGAAAAACCTCTTTTAAGAGCTAGTCCACTCACATGAAACCCAATGCAGTCCTGAGATTTAGCATAAATCCACTCATGAATCTAGAGTCTTTATCATCCCATTACCTTCTACCAGGTCCTACCCCTTCCAAGTCTGACTTCTCCAAGGCCCTACCTCTTTCCTGCTGTTCCACTAAGATCCAGCTCCAGCAAATTATCCTCTTAGGGACACTTCACACTCAAAGCATGATAATCAGTATGCAGATTATGTAGTTTCTTCTTAATATAATTGTTTTTCCTTCCTAAGGAAGCTAACTCCCTTTCTGAGGATCTCGTTATGTCCTTGTAAAAGCATTGGTTATTCAGCCACATTACTATATTACAACTAGAAGACTCTCTTGGCTGTGGGGATGCAGACATTATGGCTCTTCATGTTTGAATTCAGGATCAAATAAATAGAGGTTCTGGATAGAGAGGGTAGAGAAAGGAAACTTGTCATTAATTCTTAGAAACAATTGGAATGGTACCCCATGTCTCCGTTTCCCTACCTCATAGACTTGGATTTGGAATATAGACTTGTGTGGGATCATTTCTTGACTATGAATATCTCAGAATATTTAAGATACATTTGAAATATGTTGATAATATATTAAGATCTCATTCTTGTGCCTATAATGTAAATGCCTATAAAGGCAGGGATGGTCCTTTCTTTTATCTTTACTTCCATGATAAGAGATTTCATACTCGTTTCTATCCATAAGCAGTCCATTTCTGTGTGCATTTCCTTTCCTATCTAAACAATGAGAGTTCCATTTTGCAGCTTTCCTTGTCTTGAATCTAACCCTTAAACCTAAGATGTTTAGTGACAACTGATAATGTACGCCAGGCAATTAATTGCTATGATTTGCTTTGAAAAAGTAACAAGAACATGGAAGACACAATCTTAAAAAAATGCCTTTGTAAACAACTTCCCATTTAAAGCTTCACAAAACAAATTGTTTTCCTTGAATGGAAACAAAAAGAGTCACTTTATATAATTTATATAATTACCTCAAAAAGAAATAAAGCAACAAGACCAAAACCACAGCCTTCCATAGACTCACTACAGAGCACATCTATGTCTAGAGGAGTGTGGGATTTCCCAAATATAAGGCAACACTCTAGGGAGCACTAGATGGGCGTCCTGTAATTCAGGTCGGACATCACTGGCTGGTGATGGTGCTGAGTCCACAGGTTGTGTCTTTTGCTCCACAAAGACTTCTTATCCTGATACCAGCCTTCAGAACCAGTCCCTCACATTGACTTTCAAGGACCAGGTATGATTTGGGATTTGTACCACCCCTCCTTTATTTTATCCTTCTCTTGGAATGACAGTCCAAAGAGTCAGGGAAACATTCCAGTTTGGTGGTTTATTTTAAGGGACATCATAATGTCCACAGTTAGTGCTGAAAGAAATGGACAGGGCAAGATCCTGGGATGAAGGATGGAACACAGATCCTATGTCACTCTTTATGACCTTCATGTGTTCAACCACCTGAAAATTCATCTAATCTTCTATCCAGGGGGCTGCATAGAGATTAGTTTCCAGCCTCCCACCCCTGCTGTGCCTGGAGGGTAGGTGGTGTGGCTAAAAGTTTTAGCCTTTAACCACTCAGCCTTGTAGGAAACCAGTTTCATCCCAAATTTCCCCAGTACCTCATTTTAATATAAAAGTGTTATCTGATGAACTCATTCTGGGGGGGGGGGGGAGACAAGTTGATCATTCAGAAATTTCCAAGAATTTAAAGAGCCGTGGCATAGACCCAGAGGCAAGACCAAATGGATTATTTACTGTCAAAGTACAACACTCAGGAACATTCCAACAGAGATAAGAGTATGCTTGGATATCTCAATGTCTACTTTAGAGGATCACCAGAATTGAATTTTTGGATTTGGTAACTCTTAATTCTGTTTCATGCTATAGAGGTATGCTATTGTATTTATTTATTTATTTTTAATCTAAGAGGTTTTTTTGTTGTTGTTGTTTGGGTTTTTTTGTTTTTTGTTTTTTGTTTTGTTTTGTTTTGTTTTGTGGACTACATCTAGAACACAGTGCTGGTGCTAGATGGGACCCACTAATGCTGGTGCTTCTCACAGTTAACTGCATTTCTCTGGACAATTTTCCTGTTCTTAAATTGTGGTATTAATAGTAACACTCTCGCATCCAGTTGTGAAGAGTAAATGAGGAGACCCAAGTAATGTGCTGGGATCAGTGCAGGGGAATCCACCAAGTATTCTTTAAGTGTTCGCTTGGGCAAGGAGGAAGACCGTAAAAGAACGACCATTCATTAAGTTCTTACTTTCCAGGGCAGTACTAATAGTTAACATACATTATTAATAATAGTCATCAAAGATCAGAAGCAAATAAGGGGATAATAAGGACTTAGATTTAGACCCTTGTAGCTCCCTAGTTAGTACTCGGGGACAAAAGAGCATACCATACAGCAGAGATAATCTTTAATTATTATGGCTTTCCTCAATAACTACAAAAAAAAGATTTTGCTCAATGGAGGGCCCCAAACCAATTTCCCTCTGATAGTCTTGGTACACTGCACTATTGCCAGAAGCTACAACGATTCTTTGATGACATATGCTTATTCAAAGCAGACATTATTAATGTAGATGATTTGTTAAAGGGTTTAAATATGAAAATTATAATTATTATCAATTTTACTTTCTTTGTGGCAGAGGATTCTCTTTAAATGGAAGGGGTGTAACACCTCTCCTTTGCATTTGTCTTTTTGACCTTGTGAAACTCATGTCGATACTTAATTGAGGATGCCTACTGGGAGGTGGAGTCTTTAGAATTCATAGCTGTTTTGTGAGACTCAGTTAATTCTCTTGGTAACAAATGCAATTTGACCTTTTGTGTCTGGGTTACTCAAAGGGTGTTGTTACCTTAGTCAGGGCTTCTATTGCTGCTACTAAATGCCATTACTAAAAAGCAACTTGGGAAGGAAAGGGTTTATTTTGCTTATACTTTCATATCTCTATTCACCATTGAAGGGAGAAAGGACAGAAACTCAAGCAGAGCAGGAACCCGAAGGCAGGAAGCTGATGCAGAGGCCGTGGAGGGATGCTGCTTACTGGCGTGCTTCCCATGCCTTGCTCAGCCGGCTTTCTTATAGAACCCAGGACCACTAGCCCAGGGATGGCACCAACCACAATGGGCCTGTCCCTTCCCTATTAATCACTAATTAAGAAATGCCTTACACCTGGGTCTTAGGGAGGCATTTTCTCAACTCTGGTTTGTCCTTTCTGGATAGCTCTATCTTGTATCAAGTTAAGAAAAGTATGGAGTAGGAGGTAGAGGGGCTGTTGAATGTGAGATTTCCTCTCTTACCCCTTCTCCAAGTATCCACAAATCATTCTGACTTCTCCCATGTTGTGAAGAAACATGGAGCCCTCATCAAGCATGGCTGCCAACTTTTGTACTTCCAGATTGAGACCAAATAAATCCCCCTTTTTTTCTTCTTGCCCAGTCTCAGTATTCTGTTAAAGCAACAGAAAACACAATGCTAAGACAGCCTTGGTACTTGTCATGGAATGGCTTAAGTACGGGATCCTAAAAATTACACTCTATATCACATGCGATTTTCCTTTGTTATCATTTCTTAAAGTTTAAGAACAGTACGGAGTTAAAGGACAACACAATTATTTCATATATTTTGTTTTCTTTACCTTATATTTTTTTTATATTACTTATGACTGTGTATATGTAGAGTATATTTTACTTATACAAGAAAATACTTCAGTTGTACTTACTAAAGTAAACTATGTTCTCATTTCCACAGGACAGCACTGTGCATTTATTCTACTTTACTCAAAAGAAATGTGTCCATCTCTGTGTTTGGTTCATCAGTATTCATTATCATGATATTTATCAATGCAAGGCTAAACCGTGTCTGGGCTTTGCAAGTCTCGTTTACTTAGTCTTACCTTTAGGAGACAAAAAGTCTCTGGCACCTACGGAGTCTAACCTTGGCTACAGGTTTTCCACAGGACTATATATTACCCTTTTTGATTTCATTTATTACTCTATCACTTCAGATAAACTGATTGATACACTGATACATAAATACATCAATGGATTTATGTATTATTGTTTTTCCATTTTTTTCAAGATCACTGAAAATAATATCTCAAAGTTTGCACTTCCCATGAATGCTCTTACTCAGCTCAGCGCTCACCCTCGGCTTCAGCCTCTCTGCCTAATTCCTCTTAACTTTTGCTGCCCGGCACTTGGGCATCATCTTTTCTGAATTTCCAACCTCATTATATGCTTTATCATGAAGTAGCGTGAATACATTTATTCAAGCTTCCATTGAATTAGTTTGGGAGTCCACGGCATTTCTCCAGCCACACGTTAAGTCCCTGAACTCCAGTTGCTAACTCTTAAGGCCATCCCAAAGCCACATGGTGCCCACATCTAAGATCCCAGCATGAGACTCCTCAGAGACCCAGCTTCGAGTGTTAGTTGAGTAAGCTGAAATGGTAGCAGGCAGTGGCATGCTGGCTTTATGTGTTCGTATCATCACAGATGAGCAGTCTCGTGGCCTGAAATGATTCGGCCCTCAGGAGAAACCACAAGTGTTTGTTTAGAAACAAAGGGGAAAAAAAATCCCCCCACCAGATTTCTGAGATACTGAGAAATTAAATGAATTTTAGATGAAGGGATTTTTAGGAAACGAGAAAGAACAAAATGTCAATCAGTGACTGTTTTCCAATTCATGCAATGTGGCTGCAGCATTGGCAAACGAAAGAAGGGGCTCACCAAGAATGAAACCTGAAACTGGTTATCAGTCTCCTACGGGATACTGAGACAGAGATATGTACATAAAACACAAGCAAACCGAATAAAAATGTAGCAAATAATTATGATTCTGTATATTTTAATATAGAAATTCAAGGAACATGTCAATTTGCATTTTTAAAAATTTGTGTGGCACATTGAAGGGAACAGAAACAAAAAAAATGTATGGTTAAATTTAAAAGACAATTTGTATGTATGCATGTGCCTGTGTGCAAGTGTGTGCATGTGAGCAAAGGTGCTTGAGAGACAAAGAGACTACATTAGGTTCCCAGTGACTATAAATACAGTTGGTTTCGATTTGCCTGACATGGACACTTAGAACCAAAGTCAGGTTCTCAGTGGGAGTAGTGTACGCGCCCAACCACTGAGTCATATCTCCATTCCCACACTCTTTTTAATTGATACTGACAAGGTCTTTCATAATATGTGATACTTATCAAGTAAAGGGATTCTGGTGGAGTACATCATGTTAAGTGAAGTAAGCCTAACTCGGAAAGACTCAAGCCGTGTGTTTTTGAATGTGGAAGCATAGAATGTGGAAATAAATAAAGACTTACAAGTGAATGAGAGTGATGGAGAGAAAGAGAAGGGAGAACACAAGGGAGTATAAGGGGACATGCATACTTAATGTGCAATCCATGCATCTATATGTAAATGTCACACTAGAGTGCACTAGCTTGCCATCCACTAAGAGAAGTTCTCCTATGAGATGTGCTCTTTAGAGAAATGGTCCCTGTTATTTCTACTGTGGCTGGAGTTATATCCAGAGGCATGTTAGGAATGGGTTTTTAGTTGTTTGTAAAATGTGTACATTGGACTCTTTCTCCATTTTCATAGATGCTAGGTATGAACTCACAGTGGTCACAACAGCATTTACAAGGCCTGTGGGAGCCTAAAGCCAGATGATACCCTTGCATGGATAGGAGAGTTAGACACAAAATGTTACTCTAAGTTATGGGGCTATTGACAATTGTTAGCTGTTTAGGAGGAGAAACAGGCAGAGAGAGAGAGAGAGAGAGAGAGAGAGAGAGAGAGAGAGAGAGAGAAAGAGAGAGAGAGAGAGAGAAACAGAGACACAGAGACACAGAGACACACAGAGAAAGGGAGACCAGAGAAAGAGAGAGACAGAGAAAGCTACAGTGAGAGAGACAGAGAGAGACAGAGAGACAAGGAGAGACAGAGGGAGATGGAGAGAGAAAAAGAAATGGAGAACAGAGAAAGATGGAGACACACAGGGAAAGAGAGAGAGAGCAAGAGAAGAGAAAGTGATCACACTGGTTAAGCTGATCACACTCCAGTGGAAGATCACATATTCAAGAATATTTGAGCAGCACAAATTTGTCTGAGTCATCCAAAAAATAAATGACACAAACATAATTTGTTAGGGAAGGGAGGGTGAATATTGGGAGAGCTGGGAGAACAGTGAATTGGAGTAGGGTTAGGGAGTAGCCTGGGAAGTGTTAGTACTCAAATTAGGGAAGAATTAGGGGAAGTGAATTGGAGAACAGGCCATGTGAATTTGATCTATGAAACTCTTAAGGAAATAGTAAAATAAGGGTAAAATACTTCTTCTAGTAAGATAATTATTTCAAATTTTGTCATAGTAATATGAAGCAGACTAATACAGATACAGAACCTTCCACTCAAAAGATGTGCCCCAGTGTGGCCTTCTACCATCTCAAGTTTGCAAAGCTTGGACTACATTTCCCAAACGTAGTTCTCACATGGAAATGACTAGGAGAGAAGGTTCTAAGATTTGGAAGGTGACATGAAGAGACAGCCTATACTTTGTGAAGAGCTTCACAGCTAGAAGACAGGAATACTCTCAAGGGTGCCTGTGGCTTCTGGCCTATTCTTTTTCTCTCAGTCACTGGCTCATCAGCCACACCCTCCCTTCTTCAGGGCATCTGAGTAGAAGAAGATAAACTATCATGAGCCAATTTCTCATATACAAGGCAAACGTGAATGTTGTTGTAAAAGTAACAAATCCCTGAGGGAAAGATGTCACCTCCTTCTGAAGACCAGGCCAGAGAAGCAGCGCAGAACCAGACTTGTGGCCAGAACAAGTTTAAAACAAGTATTAGATGAAGAGGTAGCAAGCACATCCCTGTTTGTAATCTCTGAAAGAGCAGAGTGAGTGAAGGGCACACTTCCAAGTATAGAACTTACAACACTGTTTATTTCTTACAATAAAGCTACTTATACTAATATAAGTACTTTAATTTATACTGATAAGAAAAACGTGTTAGGTACAGGGCTTCGAGTGTGAAGAACACTCTAGACTTGATGCCATTATTTTTCTGCTGGTGACAATTCAATTAATTTTAAGGAAACCTAGTCTTATGGGCAAAAGGGAGAATTGTTTGTATAAAAATTGTGTCAGTATTAAATTCGGTAATCTATGTGAAAATCCTCATTAACCACTATGAGCTGTATAACTGAGTGCTATAAAATATAATATGTATATCAAAAGGAGATATAAGCTGTAGGGACAGATGCACTCTTATTGAGGTTGTTGTCAGTCTAACTAAATAAAAAGACAACTCCATCTGAGGTGACAAGAGAAGGAAAACATAGAGGTTAGCTGTGGTCAATTACAGGTCAAGTTTCTAGTTCCAAAATGGTTGTATTTGGGGGCTATAAAAAGTTTTCTATAGTTTTCCAAAAATTGTGTATTGCCCATAGATAATCTTCAAAGAATTGTGGGGACCTGATCAGTTCTGGGTTTAGTAGAATGATAGAATTGTCATGATGATCAATATCTGGAGGAAGCCACATACCTTGCTCCACAATACAGACATCAACAATTTATATGGGCATCACTAAGAATATTCAGTGATACCTGAATTGATACCTGAATTAGTAACAACTGTCAGCACATTTCAGCCCAAGTCCTCCTGGAGATGTTACGATTACAAAGTCAAGTTAGCTGACAAAGACCTTGCATAAAAGTCTTGGTGCCAACAAGGTAAGTTGGAGAGTAAAATGGTAGATGTGAATTTATAATTGACCTATGGGGTGTCCTCTAAGCCAGGATTTATCAATAATCACTGGGATTCACCTGTGAGAGAAATCCACCATCTATACTTGGATTGTGTCTTTATAATTTCTTGTTTGGTGTTTTTATAAGTTGGTAGAAAGTTGTTGATAGGTTTACTAAATCTTCTAATATCATTAAGTCAAATGAGGCAATTAATCAAGTTTGGTGACAAGTCCAGGATCCAAATGATACCAACTAGCTAAGATTTTGGAATATAACCAAGAAGATAAAATCTAATTGGCATGCATGTATAATTCTTGCCTAGAAAGAAGGCATCCATTGCAATAAAAGCTAGAATTTCCACTACAATGGAACAACAAAAGAACATGAACAGCAACCACAACACCCCAAAGTAACAGGCTGATTATAAAGGAAGGACACACTTTGACTTAAAAGGATTTAGTATTTAGTGGGAGGTTTTTTTTTTTTTTTTTTTTTTTTTTAGATCAGAGGCATAAATTGATGTGATACCCAGAATAATCAGGTGATTCACACAGTAGAAGCTCAATGTCCAGGGTGTGAGGAGTCATTGTTCTGGCTCAGGGATACTGTTTCTGTAGCATCTCCCACTCTAGTTTGTAGGACATGGGTGGGTAGGTGTGCTGTTGTATGCCTTTAATCCCAGAATTCAAAGGTAGGGGCAGGTATGTATGTCCATGTTTGAACACAGCTTGCTGTACATACTGAGTTACAGACCAGACCAGCCTACATAGTGAGATACTTCCTCAACAAAGAAACAACCCCAGCATCATAACTTAATACATAAATACATCTTCTGACTTTTAGCATATAGTAGGTATTCACAAAAATCAAAGGAAATAAGATAACAGGTTATAGGTAAGTGTAGGCAGATTTATGATTAATATAAAGAGAGCTTCGCTGTGCATTTATTACTTGGAGATTCTACAGAGGAGATTCAAGCTGGGATTCGGATAAAATACATACAAACTGTTCCTTAAAAATTGAACGCTACATCTCAGTGTCCTAGTTAGTCAACGTACTTCGAAAGTTTGAATGGGGAGTCAGTTATGAGCAAGATCATCAATGATAAACATGAAGAAAGCATGCTAGAAAACAGACAGATCTTAAAAACAGCAAGCCTGCCTGATCGAAAGCCGCACGTTTTAAGGGCACAGCTAAGTGTAGATGACTAATTCTGTCCTGGTAAAGTGGCGTGCTCTGTACTACTTCTGATTTAAGAGGCAGGAGTTTCTATCTCGACATTCTTGAAACTTGGGAACCAAAACCAGCAACCAATTTAAACTTGGGAGGGTTTGTGTGTGGCATTTACAGCATGGGGAAGTTGAAGATAGATATCAACCCTCAGTTTTGTCTATTCATAAGTAGCGCACCTTCAATGATAGCCAGTCTTTGATATCAAATTGTAGCCAAAACCAATAGGATCCTGGCATGTAGAAAGAGGAGCGTATTTTACAAAGCTTAGACTCTCACTGTACTGCATTGGTCATGTCTCAAGAGTTCTGAGACCAATTTAGGACTCTGCAAAGTTAAGGGGAGTAAGCAATTTTGAGTCTGTGTGATGTTTAGGCGGAAAGAAAAGGAAATGCTTCTTGAGGTAAGGAGTCTTGGAGGGCCATGGATCGAGATTTGACCTGGAAAAGAAAACTCGAGGTAGGAAAGCTTTGAGCGTGGAGAAGCAGGTGTTGTCAGTGTCAGATGAGAGTAGGAGAGAGATGGACTTAAGAGACTTGAAGTAGAAAACTTTCTTCAAGGCCCTCTGTCTCTTAAGTGTCTCTGGATAATGAAATATGTTACTGGGGAAGTTGGACTCATCTATTTATCGGAAGGTTTTAAGAAATATCGCGGATGTTCTTTGCCAGATGACCTGATGTTATCTCATACGGCCTGGCAATATAATCGGGAGAGAATCCAGACAGCATATGGAATGCAAAGCAGGTCCATTTTGGAAAACAATCCTGGCTTGTGGTGCTCTGGACGGTAAGGGTGTGATTCTGCTCAGTTTCTCAAAGATAGAATTTCTAGAGCCCTATTTGTCTAATTTTAGTATCATAAAAAAATGCTCTGTCCTTTTCAAAGTCAAAGCTGAATATTTTTATAATCATTGCCAAAGCCAGGAAGTATGTTGATGCAAGTGTCAGACTCTTCTGTGAAGCTGAACTACATGTAGTTGCTTCTGCATTTTAAATTTTGTGACAGATTAAGAATTTTTAAAAATTAAAAATCATTTCTTATTTAGAAAAGAATCATTAGTGAGAGCACCAGTGTCTTAAGAAGTAAGTTGTATAGTTTAAAAACATTTTCGAGTTAAAAAGTTTTATTTGTTACACTCATATCATAAATCATTTTTCTTTCATAATATCTATAACATAGTAGCTGTTGTGCCAATATTTGTACCCAAATTAATATGATCTTCAAAAAGTAATCTCAGGGGCCATGGAAAATTGTCCATTACATTTTGATGTCTGGCTGTATTTTCTTGCTTAATGGAGAAATGGCATGAAAACTTTAGCCTAGATGATTTGGATACTAGTGGTGTTGACTAAGGTGTATGGGACATCATTATACTTGGAGCGAACAGATTGGTACACGATTCTTCCAGCTGTACACCCAAGACCTGCTTTCCAAACTGTAGTCTGGCACCAATGGGAGCTTGTTAGAAATGCAGAATCTCAGATTTACAGCCAGAATCTGGACTGTTAAAAAGACACTCCACTGATCTGTGCCCACATTTACATTTTAGATGCATTACACTCTAAGACCCTTGCAAGTCCATAGGAATTACGGTTTGGTACCTAGTCAAAAAAGGGTCAAAATACAGAGTATACCTGCTGGGCATCTCTGAGAGGGAAATGAAGTTGTGTTTTTACACTATGGAGGGTTTTTATTTCTGTCAGTTGATATTATGATAGCCCATGTCACATGAGAATGTCTCATATGCTGAGGGTACATTTTTTTTTTAAAGATTTATTTTTATTTTATTATATGTAAGTACACTGTAGCTGTCTTCAGACACTCCAGAAGAGGGCGCCAGATCTCGTTACGGATGGTTGTGAGCCACCATGTGGATGCTGGGATTTGAACTTATCACCTTCGGAAGAGCAGTCGGGTGCTCTTACCCGCTGAGCCATCTCACCAGCCCGACTGAGGGTACATTTTTATGAAGATTTTTTTCCTACCTTTGGGAATCACTGGCCTTGAAATATATTCTAAAGCATACAAAACATAACATATAAGAGATATACTTAACATTGCACCTTTATGTAATCAACTGCTTCTTTTTTTAAAAAAGATTTTTTTCTTACAAGATTCTCTGATTATGATATCATATTATGATTATAATATGATATTATCTCATCTCCCAGTTCCAGCCAGATTTTCAACATTTCCCTACTCACCCATATCTTCTCTCTCTCTCTCTCTCTCTCTCTCTCTCTCTCTCTCTCTCTCTGTGTGTGTGTGTGTGTGTGTGTGTGTGCGTATGTGTGTGTGTCTTTCTCTCTCATTAGAATACAAACAGGCAACTAAAATAATCATAATAGTGAAATAAATAAGGTAAAACAAACACAAAGATAGCTCTGCTATTAAAGGCTCATAACCAAAAATCTACTTATTGACTAACAGAGCTTTTCACTAATCATACACCCTCAATTTCTATAAGGCCACTCAACATTTTTAATGTGTTTTGGTATTTTTTTTTTAAAAAAAAGACACATATCACCTTGCTACAATACACCATTCATACACACAAGAACTTTGTGCATTGAAAACCTACACTCTATGGATGCTGTGGTCATGGATGAGTTTCTTAATCAGAATCTTGTTTTAATCTACATTACATATGGACAACATTGGTCTCTCTGCCAATCCGTCAGATCTGAAATCATACATATAAGTAACACTATACAGATGTTACAGATTATACCTAGGAATATCTATAATATGTGTATAATATTATATAATACAATTATATAATGTTATACAAATATTATATATAAAATATTATACATACATAACACACACACACACACACACACACACACACATATATATATATATATATATATATATATATATATATATACATATATATGCACAATAACAGTGAATAAAGAGGTCATGAATTTGAAGGTGATTGGGAAAGGCAAGGGGTTTATGTGAGTGTTTGGAGGGAGAAATGTAATTTAAAATTTCAAAAATAAGAAAAAATTAAGAGAAGAAAATGGGTTGGAGAAGGAGGTCAATAAATTGATGATTACAGACTGTGTAGTCCAAAGATTTGAGCCATTAATTTATTTATATCTAGATATGAGTATATCTGGTAGGTTTTCATATATTTAGCATTTTAACTGTTTATGAATCATCAAATTTTATAGTAACTTTTAATAATAGTTATAAATAACCTTTACTAAATGCTATCCACACTTTAAGTATTTGTAAGGATAGTATTGAATTCTACAAGGGCCAAGCCACCATCTTTGTTTTGTTGCTGATGATAGGAGTTATGGAGAAAAAAGGGTAGAAATCACACACAAGCCAGGAATTTAGATGGAGTTAGACCAAAGTTTCACAATTCCCGAGTTTCTGTATGAAATGCAGCAACTCCTTTGCCAGTGTCCAAGGCTGCCCAATCAGTAGCTATTAGCAGAGACTAAGGCACATGACTATTGCGTTTGTGCTTTCTCCAGGAAATTCTCCACAAAAGTTCAATTAGACTTTCTATGTAGATCTTCTAAAGATAATGATTGCGGCTAACTTAAATAAACTTAAAATGGAGGCTACTCTGTACATGTCTCAATTTTTAGAATGAAATTCATATATCAAAACCCTTGGTAAACACTCTTTGGTATAGGAGAAGAAAAGTCTTTGAAAACACAGCCTGAGTTTCAGTGAAGGTCATTATCTTAAGAGCTTTCAAGTGTTCAAAAGAGAAAAAGATTCAGTCTTGCCTTAAAAAGGAAAGGAAAGGAAATCAAGCAAATGAATGATGGTAAGATGTCTCTTGTTCATTAGACAGTTTATATTTTGCAGTTGTATTTAATTGCCTATAAGATTATGAAAACATTCAGGCTGATAAATATTTTATGCCTCTTGCTATCACATTATAATAAATCAAATAATATTTGTATCTTCAATAGGAATATAGCCAACCTAACAATGAAAGCATACTTATAAATAACTTTGGTTTGGTGGGAAGTAAATGCAACATTTTATAATAAAAATTGTAAGTAGGCTTATAACAATATCACACTAATGAAGGTAAAAACTAAAATTTTATGGTAAATTAGCTTAGGACTTATCTATGTTTTCTTTGCTGATTTTACTTATTTGTTTATTAAGCAAGTCATACTTAAATACAGTGTTTTGATTAAGTATACAAGGGCATCCTCAATATTGAGTAATTGCTACGCTGCCTTTAGAGCATCAGGAATTCTCAAAAACTCTGAGCATTTTAGACAGGAAAGCTTTCTATACACAATAATTAAGAGTCAGTAAAACAGAGTTGAAACTGGGGACTAAGGTTTAGTGTCAGTCCTGGAGTCCACATCCTGCAGAGGAACAGCCCTAACCTCTCTGGTTACACACAAACACACATACACACACACACACACACACACACACACACACACTTACATTGAGAATATTTCTAAGTGGTATGGAAAGAATGCCCAAACTGCTTCTTGTGACACACTGTTGGTTAAAGGAATGATTTAAAAGGGTAAATAACTGTATTATATCAAATTGTACCTTGGATTTAATTCCCACTCAAAGGAGGGAAATCATGTCTGATCCTATAAAATTAGCCAACAACCAGTGACTAGTGAGGTCATGGAGATTAGAGAAACATTTATATACAGTACTTTTTAAACCTATAGAATTCCTAGCTGCATTCTAAATTTGTAAGGTCATTCCAATATACCAGCATATAAGTGTAGCTTTCAGTCTTCATTGAAGAAGTTTCATTTTGCAGCAGTAGATACCATTTGCAATAGATTATCATTATAGAAAGGTACAAATGGTAAAAAAAAAAATTGCTTATAACTGACTGTGACATGCCCAACCCAATTAATACATGTATAGTACAACACCCACACCTAAGTTTAATGGAATATCATAGAAGAAGCAGAGGAGGGGAGACTGTAAGAACTAGAGGGCCAGGAAGTTTGCTGGACATTATATCTTCTAGATATGACAGAGAAGCTGCATGCATGGACTCTCAACAATATTGTTGCCAAAGCAAGACCTGAAAAATGATGTCACCAGTTGGCATGCCAAAGTCTCATGAGGTCCTATTCCCTAGAGGAAGAGTTAACTAAGGGCTAACTAATGCTACAGTTGGCTAATGACTACTAAGACAGAGAAAATTAGTCTTCTCTAGGGACGAGTCCTCTAATTGATCAGCCAATAACAAAGAGCAAGGGACAGTTCTAAATACATACACATCACACACACACACACACACACACACACACACAGAGAGAGAGAGAGAGAGAGAGAGAGAGAATGCAACACTGAAAGAACTGAATAAGTCATATTTATATATTTAGTCAAATACATAAAAAAGTATAATTAAAGAAACAGAGAATATGATTTTGAGAGGATTTAGGGGGAGAATGGGCATGATTGAAGGGAGGAGAAGGAATGTGAAAATTGTGCAATTATATTTTAATTATAACAAAATAAATTTAAAAAAATCAGATTCATGGGAAGCGTTAGGTGGAAGCCACTGTTCTTATCCCCCAGGGGGCCAAAACTTCACAGTGACAATGCTTAAAGCACTCCTCACATTCAGGTGTGACACTATGTCTAGAGTCTGAATGAACCTCTCAAACATGGGGAGAAACATCCCAGTGTCAATATAATAGTTTGCTTCTTCCCTTTAGGATTACAGGACCACATTTCTTTCTGATATAAACTCAGTAGATCGTCATCCTCTGTTCAGAATGGAAGCTGCTTTATTACAAAGTATTCCTAAAAAGTATCCCCCGTGACTCGCAGCTCGTCTGCTTTATTTTGGCATCTACATAACCTGACATTTTAGAAAAGTTGAATGCATGTATGTATGCTGAGTGTATTCTTCCCTCTTCTGCAGTGTGCTGCTTTAAATCACAGAAGATAATAGAATTGATAGCATATATTTTCTTTTCTATTTCTCGCCTCTAAGATTGCAGCTGTACTTCATGTTGGCAGTGATGTTTGGAAGTTTAAACTGAACATAATTTCACATCCTCTGTGAAATAAGCACGTATCTGTTGTGTTTCATTATTTATGTATTTTTTCCAACGCTCACTGATGGCTGAAGGAGGCTTAACAGTATATTATGATCATTTGACTTGAAAGTAGCTAGCTGTTTTTCCCCAAAGTCACTGCTTCTTCTGGAATCACCATTTGTTAAGTCACTTAAATAATATTTTTCTACATCTAACAACCTATTGAGACTTTCACTTTTATTCTTCATTCATGGAATCAGAGATTCATGAGAAGTTTTTCTGGTCATTATTCATATCTATATGGTAATCTTAGGAGTGCTTCATTTATTTTCAAATGAACAAGAAAGAAGTGATGGTTTATGAAGTAAGAAATAATCCCACTTTTCTGTTATCATACCCAGAGGACCTCATAGACCCTGTTCTATGTGCTTCTACATACATTAACTTCACACACAATATGTAACATTTCCCAAGCCAGCAGATTGAAAACCCAAACAAAGAGTTCTCCACAGGAGTGATGGTACACTATTTTGAGGTCTGATTGGGCTGTATAGTAGAATGTTATCTTAAAATAAACAAAATGATTTGTATATATCACCTGTAATGGTCAATGTTAAACAACAAAAGCAGAAAATTAAGAGAAAGAAATCACAAAGTTTAGGCATTGATCTCTAAATCATAGTATTTGAAAAAAATAAAAATTGCTAATTTTTTAAAAGAATGCTCTAGATAGATTTGAATAAGAATATTTTAATAAATTAATTAACTAATTAATTTTTGACAGGGTTTCTCTAGTTAACATTGAAAGCCTAGAACTCACTATGTAGGCCAAGATCTACATAGTCTACATCCAGATCTACATCTGGGTCTGAACTCGAAGAGATCCATCTGCCTCTGCTTCCTGAATGCTAGAATGAACAATGTGTACTACCTAATATAGTCCTGAAAATAATCACTTTTATCTTTGAAACAGGGTCTCAGTATTTTATACTGGGTATCAACGCACTGTGTAGATTTTGATGCCCTTGAAGTGATTGACAGAGATCTGACTCCTTTGCCTTCAGATCCCTGGGACTAACAGCTTGCACTACCATGCTAGCTTTGTGTAAAACCACTTTTAAGCAGAATGGTGCTTCCATATCATAGCCAAAGTCATATATTCATGTTAATTATCCAATAATTTATAATTTTTAGATAAACATGTACATATGGAATGGTTGCTAAGAAGTAATTTTTACCATGTTAAAAAGGTAAGTAGTTATTGATTTACAAACACAACAGTTCTGTTATAACCAGACAATAGACTAACTCTCCAGTTCAAAGATAATTGTTTAAAGCATATACATCCTAAAATAAATAGTTTGATTTTGGTATTATCAGTAGTTATAAATAATCCCACCACTATTGTGTGTAATTCCCTAGTAGGATAGTCTGTGTCATGAAGTCAAAGTGTGTAAAGGCTTTTTTTTTAGAGATGAATTTGTCCTTCCATGATGCCTGTCCACTATCAGAAATCTCTCTCTGTCTGTTTCACTTTGTGTCTTTTAAAAGAATTATCAGGTCAGTTTAAATGAGTTAATGTGAAATTTTTTACTTTTTGGTAAAGAAATACATGACAAATGAAATCTTAATGTGAAATTTCCACTTGAGAAATCTTCCTTTAAGAAGAGTGGAATGTTAGAATACAGTCAGGTCAAGTCAGGGTCATTGATTACATGTAACCAAGGAAACATCCATATGATAATTATGTGTTTATATTCCTCAGTAGGGCAAATCACCTCGGGTACTGACACTGCAGACAGTCATACTCAAAACGTTCTATAGCAGTTCTGCAACATGTATGTCAGCATGATCTCTGTGTTCATGGAAGTTATACCAAGTTAATGAAAACTCAAATTGATGTTCCCAAAGTAAATATTCTAAGAATAGACAGTAACTTGACTCTTTTTTTTTTCTTGTAAGTTTGACTATGGTTTGGAATTAGCTTGATTCAGTGCTAAAAGACGAGATTGTCAAAATTTTTGTTTTATGAATTACAAATATTTTAGGATTTGCAGTGCAAACAGAGTCTGTTGGGTCTTTCTCAATGCTGAAGACATAACAAAAGCAAATGCACACACATAAGTGATAATTGCAGCTCAGCTCCATTAAGACTTAATTTGCATGTGTGTAAGTTGGAATACCATCTAATTTTTACATGTTACAAAGTATTATTTTTCTTTTGGCTCCCCCCCCCCATCTTATAAAAACTATTTTGAAAATTCTTAGCTCATGATCCACAGAAAAGCAGACGATTGGGCAGATGAGGCCTGAGTCATACTTTGATGATTCTTTATTAGAAAAGTAAACAAATGGCTTCATAGACATCAGACAGATATTGTGTTGAAGATTACATTGAGAATCAGTGTGATCCTGAAGAATGTACAATACTGACTTTTAAATTTCTCAATGCTTATAGTAATTTCTTTAATAAAATCTTCTTGGGTTTTGGTATGGTATTAATTTTCCATAGGAGTCCGCCAATTTTTTAGGTATAAAAGCAAAATTCATAGTTTTACACCAATTATGAATATTCAACATCTTTGATAATTATAAACTTGCTAAGAAATAAGCAGAACATAGTACTTAATGATTTCTAAAGGTTTTGGCCATTCTTTCAAAGTGTTATGCACATGGATAGTTGAATACAAGTAATTTTGGATTTTTAAAATTATTTTTTCTTTGTGTGTGTGTGTGTGTGTGTGTGTGTGTGTGTTCTAATTAATTTTTGACAGGGTTTCTCTAGTTAACATTGAAAGCCTAGAACTCACTATGTAGGCCAAGATCTACATAGTCTACATCCAGATCTACATCTGGGTCTGAACTCGAAGAGATCCATCTGCCTCTGCTTCCTGAATGCTAGAATGAACAATGTGTACTACCTAATATAGTCTATAGACTGTGCAAGTGGAGGTGAGAATTAGACATCAGACCCCCTAGAGCTGGAATTACAAGTGGTTTTGAGTCACCTGATGTGAGTGCTGAGAACTGATCTTGGGTGTGTCCTTTGAATGAGTAGTATCACTTTTACCTACAGAGCCATCTCTCCAGCACACTCGTGTGTGTGTGTGTGTGTGTGTGTGTGTTGCAATTTTATTTATTTATTTATTTATTTATTTATTTATTTATTTATTTAAATTACGTCCCTGTATGTTTATCTGTGTGGGTATGTATCCATGAGTGAAAGTAGCCATGGAGGGAGAACATATTGTATCACCTGGAGCTGGAGTTCTAGTGGTTCTGACCTGCCTAGTTTTGAGTGATAGGAACTCAGGTCCTCTGGAAGAGCAGCAAGTATTATTCTTGCTTCTGAGCCATTTCTCCAGCTAGCAGTTTTCGCACACACACACACACACACACACACACACACACACACACACACACACACTGCAGTTAAGTGGGAATAGCTTGTGGATGTTTATGATGAGGTAAATATCCAGATGATTTTGTAGTACTATCCTGATCACTTCTGAAGCTATAAAAAAAGACAAGATTTTTGTCAGTTCCTGCTTCTCACACAAGAATTGGGGAGTTGGAATTCAGCTCAAGCTAAATTCTTAATGCTGTCATTAGTTGGACCTAAACTTAAGTTGACTTTCTTGCCTAAGGCAAAACAGTCATCCCAAATCAACTGCCATTTTAATGGAGCCTTCAAACCATAGCATACTCCACTCACACTGACCTTTTCTCTCTGAGCGGATGATGCATTAAACATCAATATCCCCAGATGCAGCTTGGAGTGTGGAGGTAAGGAGTCACGGAAATTCCAGGTGACATTTAAATGAATACATACATAGTCCAAATAATTGTATTTCTCATGGGATCATGTAAGTCTATGCTATAGTGTTGTTACATGCTTGGCACTGAGGTTTTAACTGTCCAGTCTATGGAATCTAGTCCATGGATTCAATGCAGATGATGTTCCAGCTCACGTGGGATATTTCAAGATGTATTTTTGTGTGCCTCCTTAATCTTTTAACGTGAGAGCTATGCTTCATTTTGAACTCTGATAGTGAAGAGAGGGAAAGTTTTGTATTCTTCCCATGCACTGGTCATGAAGAATTGCTTATAGGAATTTATCATCCTGTGAAGCTTGCTTACAAACTGGCCCCAGCAACTTGACAATGGAGAAAGAAATATATTATTCTGAAGAATCATTTTTCCATTTTTACTGAAAATAGATTTTTTTCTAACATAATCTATCCTGATTATGTTTTTTCTCCCTTCACTCTCTCCATTTCCTCCCCACCTCTCCTCCTGTCTCAACCCACTTCCTTTCTGTCTCACATTAGAAAACAGAAAGGATTCTAAGGAATAATAATAAAATATAACAAGATAAAACAAATGCAAATGCATTGGGTTTGGAGAAAATAAAGAGAAGAAAGGACTGCACAAGATGCAGAGAACTACCCATTCACACACATACACACACACACACACACACACACACACACACACACACACAGAGGAATTCCATAAAGTCCTTAACTGTAAGCCATAATATATGTCAAAGATGCAGTGCAGACCCATATAGGCCCTGTGCATGCTTCCTGGATCTCTTTGAGTTCATATATGTTTGGATCTTGTTGATGTAGAGGGCCTTTCTTTTCTTGATAGTCTCAGTTGCTTCTGTGCCCTCCCTACCCCCTGCCTTTTCTTGGGATTCCTTGAACCCAGACTGGAGGGATTTTGTAGAGGCATCCTATTTAGGGCTAAGCAGTCCAAGTTGTTTTGTTCTCTGCATAATGTCTGTCTTTTGGTCTCTGTATGTGTTCACATCTGTGGCAAGGATTAAGCTGACGAATCATTTTACTTAACTACTATTTAAGATGGTGGATAAGTTATATTTCCAATGTCACATATATGTTGGACAGTTAGCTATTTTTCAGACTTGTATGTCAGGACATGTGCTAGACATTTAAAAATAGTCTCCAATCTTCCTCAAAACCTGGATATACAGTGTACATCAAGCGCTTAGGCGCACTTGACAGAAAACAACAAGTAGGAGAAAACATTTAGTAAACCCTATGTAGACTTCTTGAAGGGCAACTGTAAGATGTAAAACAAAATGATTAAATGTGGTTGCTAAAATGCATTCATTTTCGATGTGATCTTAGAATTATGTATACATTTTAAGATGAATAAATTTTATAGAACATGGTTGATAGAAGAATAAACATTCTTTTAAAATCAGGCCTCCAAATGACCATTTTTTTAGGATATCCACTATTAATTATATGGGTCAGAGGATACAAGTTATTTCCCCAACTTATTTAATAGCAAACTGTGGCCCACAAATGACCTGTGCTTATCTTGTGCACAGACAGGAAATGACCCAACTAATCTTTCCAGTGCAATTCATGTGTTTGTTGGATTTCACTCCTAAATGTCACCACTCAATGTTGCTATTTACTTTATTTGGCAGTTATGAGACATGCTTTATCTCCTCGGTATGAACAACTTTGATTTTATTTTCCCCATCAATACTCATGACAATGATAATATACTCTATGGCTTGTAATGATAAGATTTTTTTTTTCAGTCAGTTGAGTGTAATTGATAACAAAAATAAAAAGATCAATAAATTTACAGGATATCATCCTGAGTGAGGTAACCCAATCACAAAAGAAATCACTTAACATGCACTCACTGATAAGTGGTTATTAGCCCCCAAACCTGGAACACCCAAGATACAATCTCCAAAACACAAGAAAATCAAGAAAGACCAATGCGTGGATACTTCATTCCTCCCTATAATAGGGATTAAAATATGCATGGAAGGAGGTGCATAGACAAAGTTTGGAGGTAAATGAAAGGATGGACCATCCAGAGAATGCCCCACCCGGGCGGTCCATCACATAATAATCAGCCACCAAATGCAGACTACTGCACACACCATCAGGATATTGCTGAAGGGACCCTGATATAGCTGTCTCCTGGCAGGCTTTGACAGTCCCTGACAAATACAGAAGTGGATGCTCACAACCATCTATAGGGCAGAACACAGGGTCCCCAATGTAGGAGCTAGAGAGTACTCAAGAGCTGTAGGGTTCTGCGACCCTATAGATGGAACAACAATATGAACTAATCAGAACCCCCAGAGCTCATGTCTCTAGCTGCATATGTATTAGAAGATGGCCTAGTTGGCCATTATTCGGGAGGAAAGGCCCCTGGTCTAGCAATGTTTATATGCCCCAGTACAGGGGAATGCCAGGGCCAAATAGTGGGAGGGGCAGGGGAGGGGAGCAGGGCAGGGGGTGGGTATCGGGACTTTTGGGATAACACTTGAAATGTAAATGAAGAATTTCTCTAATAAAAAAAGATCAATAAAATAGTGAACTATAGTTTCATCTAAGAAAATGATAATTTAGTGATATTTAAAGTAATTTGATTAAAGTGTGAACAACTAAATAAACTATGAATGATAATTTGCAAAACACTCTTGCCAGAAATAACTTCTAGTGTACATGTGTGGATAAGATAAATAATAAATTTAGAGATCTCTCTCTCTCTCTCTCTCTCTCTCTCTCTCTCCATATGAAAGGAAAAAAGACATGTAGGATCACGTTGGTTAAAACTTAGGGAGGCAATGAAACACCATAAAAGATAAGTCTCACCCACACGATTCTCAAAAGGGAAAGAAGGTTGGAAACCCAGGCAGGCACATCACAAAAGAACAGCTAGGTGACCAAAATTGCTAACTTTTACCCACCATGTTTCTTGGATGGGATGAAGAATCCCTACCTCCTCCCTCGAAGTCATAAAGTGACTTCTGGAGGATTCCAATGACAATTTTTAGGTCATACATTCAACCACCATAATCATAATGGATCCAACTTAAGAGGCATTAAAGTACAAGTAATATATACTTACAAAGGTATGAAATTAATTCTGTGTTAAGAGTGTGGAATTATCCAATTGTGGTCTATTAAATTCAACGTAGATGTGCCTAAGTGACTAGATTAATAAAATAAAGGGAATTAGGGAGAATATTTAGACATTTTATTAGCTATTTAAAAACAATAGAAGAATGACTCACAAGCAGCTTATTTTAGGAAAAATAACCACGGCAGAGTTAACAGCTAAATGATGTCTAATCTTAATTCGGGGACTCTCCTCTTTTGACCTAGCAATTAATTACAATGGGTTGGGGTTTCATTTTAGTTTTTTTTTTCTTGAGGTGGAGAGATTACTTTTATTGCCATTTGGTTTTACTCAATTATACTTAGAGACTGTAGACTACACATCTCTTTGGCCTGAAATTAGTTAAAAATTGTTTTGTCAAAATTATCAATAGCTCTGTATTTTTTTCTTGGCATAAGAAAGAGATGTATGTTTTCTATTGGCAAGATGGAGCTCAAAAGTTTTGAGAGCATTAGCCTCAGAGCCAGTCCAGTTTGGGTAATCTTGGTAAGGGATCTCTGAGCCATTCCATAGCTAGTCAGGCTTCAGCATCTTTATGAGTTAGAAGAATATCCCATCCAGTCCAACCCTGCAAAAATAGCAACACTAAAAATGAGGAGTAGTGAGTATCTATCAATTTCTCCATATACTATCTTTCTGAATAGTCTCATATATATAGAGAGATTATATAATATATATGAATAGATTTATGTACACATACATGTATATATACATGCATATGTATACATTTATGTGTGTCTGTATATATATATATATATATATATATATATATATATATATACACACACACACACACACACACACTCACACACAAAAATCTATAGACTATATGTTCAGATCCTTCCTTTAATTATTTTTATTTTTTAAAAGTTGCACTTCTTATATATGTATGTTTGTTTTGTTTGTATATATATTTGAGCACCATGTGTGCTTGATGCTTTTAGAAGGTCAGAAGAAGGTATCAGACTCCCCTGAACTGAAGTTGTTGATGCTTGTGAGCCTCCATGTGGGTGCTGGGACTAGAATGTGTGTCCTTTGCTAGAGCAACAAGCATTGTCAACCCCTGAGCCATGTCTCCAGTCCCCTCCAAGGAAGTGAAAGATCTGTATGACAAGAACTTCAAGTCTCTGAAAAAAGAAATTGAAGATCTCAGAAGATGGAAAGATCTCCTATGCTCAGGGATTGGCAGGATTAATATAGAAAAAGAAATGCCCCTTTAAAATTTCTATAACTTTTGCAAACCTAGTCTTCACTATCATTTGGCTTTGTCCAATTTCATTTCTGTCCATTTTTAATTATAATAGTCCGCAACTTTGCTGTTTGCTGTAAAAGTCTCTTAATGATTTAGCTCTGTCAGTAGAAGCTCTCCTTTCCCATACTATTTTCATTACATGACTGTAGCATGAATCCTGCTTTAGGTATTGGTAACAAACTCCAACTTTCTTTTGGTTTTTGGTTTTACATTTACCATTCATTTCTGGCTTATCCTAGTATTTTCGAAA
>LR755278.1:49373-59373 GCA_902729485.2 Mus minutoides
TTTTTTTTTTTTTTTTTTTTTTTTTTTTTTTTTTTTTTTTTTTTTTTTTTTTTTTTTTTTTTTTTTTTTTTTTTTTTTTTTTTTTTTTTTTTTTTTTTTTTTTTTTTTTTTTTTTTTTTTTTTTTTTTTTTTTTTTTTTTTTTTTTTTTTTTTTTTTTTTTTTTTTTTTTGGTTTTTCGAGACAGGGTTTCTCTGGCTGTCCTAAAACTCACTTTGTAGACCAGGCTGGCCTCGAACTCAGAAATCCACCGGCCTCTGCCTCCCAAGAGCTGGGATTAAAGGCGTGTGCCACCATGCCCGGCTAAATGCAGTCTTTTTGCAAACAGTCGAATACTGTCTTTTGTCTAAGTTTGGAATTATTTGTATCCCAACCCAAAAATTCATTTACATTATTGCAGTGTGCTTGATTTGACACCACTCTACATTGAATAGACTATCTAATATTATGTTACTTAATTTTCTATTTTAACTGGGTTTATCAACTTATTTTCATTCATTTTCTTCTTTCCACTCACAATCTGCCTCCACCCCCGCTGGATTTTAAATGTCAAAATATATTTTGAAGTTTCAGGCAAAGGAATTTCTGTCAAACAAGGAAGATAAATCATTTAAACATTTTTTGGAAGTTATAAAAGATTTGTTAAGCGATACAGGAGTTGGTATTGATTGATTTTTTAATGTGTTTCCTAAAACAGAAACTTGAAGGTAATGAACAGCCAGTTTTTTTTTTTTTAAATACTTCTAGAAAGAAAAAAAAAATCCTTCTAGAGAGAAATTCCAGAGGAGGGAAAAAGAAAAGGAAAGAGAACTTCATTGCATTAAAAACAATCTCTTTGTGAAGTCAGACTTAAGCAGTGGCTTTTCTGCCACTCTGAGATCTGTGCCTTTCTGATCACACCACAGGGAAGCAGTCCAATATTTACCAACCTACTCTTAGCTCAAAGTTGAGTCTATAAAATCCATAATGGCTCTTTTATTTATTTATTAATCTATTCTGCTCCATATGGTGCGGTTACCCAGTATACACACCGCCTTAACATAGATTACAAAGTTCATTAGTGCAGGCTCTTTGGAAAAACTCAGCAAGCTTCCATTCTTCCAATCACTTGGCTTCATGTCTATCAAATATTTTTGCTCTAAGAAACAAAAATATTTCCTGACCAAATGGCTTATATCTGTAACTCCTCTTCCCCTTACTGGAGACTGCCATTTTTCAAATCAAAAACATGTAAAAAGTTAATGCTTATGTGGTAAAAGTTTCTGGTTTAATAAGCAAACTTCACAGATGTATAGAAACTTTAAATCATCCACATACTATTGGGCCATCCATCCCACATCTAATACAGGTCCCCAAAGGAGCTCACTCACTGGGTGGCAGAAGAATGCATCTGACTCTCGTGGTGCATTTCCACTTACTTCTGTCGATTGTCATATTCCTCAGAACACTTGAGAAGTGGGTTGGGGGAGCAGTGGTAAAAACTGGTAGCGAGCTGTCAAGGGTGTAGTTTGTCACTGTTCCACAGACAAAAGGCAGGCTGTCATAATAAACAGCATTTATTCCCTTCACATTTGTGGCTTAGGGCTGGAGAAGGGAAGGTGTCACTTGGCTGTAATTGTAGAACACATAAATAATAATAGTAGCTTGCAAATCATTGATCAAAGTAAACAGAAGGAGTTGGCAGTGATGAAGGCCAGAAAATAGATGCTTCCAGCACAAGCTAATTTACTACCCCTTTAAAAAATATGTTCTTTACCCTCGCAGTAAACGTTGAATGATTTCATCTGCCTCTTCAGCTTCAGGTAAAGAAGATGAAACTTCTAAATCACTGGGCATATGAATTATTTGGGGCCTGCGAGTATGTTCAGGTCATTTTTCATTTAAGAGGTAGTTTATACATTAATAGCCATTTTTTTTTTTTAACTAAGTAGGACTTTCTTGTGGACTCTAAACATCACTGGGCTAAGCACATCAGCTTGTTGAAGCTCATAGCGGTGCATGCATGAGGTCATTCAGATTAGCTTTCTTAGAGAGCAAAATTGGTTTTAGGATCTGAGAACAATTCCTAGTGTATATCACACCTATATAATGTGACCTCAGAAGAGCTATGGCACCCGGTACCCCGGAGAATGAAGATGTGAATCCTACCCTTTCTTTTGAACTCCCTCCAACACGTTAGATATGACACAATGCACAAATTGAGTCCACCGTCATCAGCAACACCATGGGCAACCTCCTCTCGCTTGCAGCCCACAGAAGCTTCATGGGAGAATTCCCCCAGGATGACGGAGCCTGAGACACTCTCCCTGTGTTATTACAAAGTGGAGAGGTTTCTCATTTACTGCTGGTGAAAAGTGTCTATGGTGGCTTCTAATAAAAACCTGTGAAGTCGCATGGGTGCAAAGTAATTTTTTTTCAACTCTTCAGGAAACTGGTGGCAATGCTAAGTTCACTGTTTGAGCTCTGGGTGTGAAGTATTTCACTCTCTCCGTGATGACAACTTTACATCCACCCTGTAACCTATTCTTACAAGGAGCGTAATTGGGACTAGATTTCACACAAGGGCGACGTTTCTATTTTATTGGCTGCATATGATTGTTCTAAACACCAAACTTTATAAATGACACATGCGTCTCATGTGAGCATTATCAATCTCTGGTTGTACTCTGCTGTGTTGTGGAACACTGACAAGATACAGAGCTTGGGAAGGTCTAGGCAGCATTGTGCCTGATCACAGAAGGCAGAATACCCCGACTTCTGTAAACCTGTTTTAGCCGTCAATAGGCTGCAAACTCTGTGGGTTGTTGTCCCTAGCATTTGCTTTGGTGCAACAGTTTTGACAGTTGCGCAGCTCCCAGCAAACTGCCACCGGAGTTTGTTCTGCTTCAGTGCCATTTGACTGTCACAGCCTGTCACGAAGCGGAAAGGCTCTAAAATCCTAACCCCATCCGGCAGGGTTTAATCATTCTTATTACTCCTGTTGCCTTCACCGGCCACCTTGAAGCACACAGGGTACAATTTTGCCCTGCCAGCAATACTTGCTTCATATGCTCCTGGTTGTTCCATTTTCTAAAAAAGTGGTATGATAAGCTCTGTTGTTTTGGGGAGAAAAGAATTAAGGAGATGTATTCATCTACTTATGAAATGATTATTATTGAAATTGTTCTGGTATAAATGGGACCCCAAGGAAATAGCTTTCCCTTCCTCTTTAAGCTGCAGTTGCTTTTCTTGGTATCTGTACTATTAGGCAGGAGAGAAGGTGACATTTCCTTTGTTTCACAGGAAGAGCACAAGCTATCTCTTGATTAAGGAAAACATGCAGTACCCAGTGTCTGCAGCTGTTTCTTCCAATCGCCCAGTGGTGCATAGCCTTATGTCCATTTACCTGCATTTCTTGCCCCATTTCTTGATCAGTGGTCAATTCCTCTGGCATAGAGGTGCTCTCTAATGATATTTAGGGTTTTGTATGTCATCACAAATCTCCAAGAGAGAGATTTAGCTTATGTGTGATGAGGTTTTAGGGCATCAGTGGTCATATAATTAGATTGTGTTTTATGTTTAACAGTCAGATCAACAATAAGGAGGCAGTATTTCCCAAGATCAAGAAAGGCTCCCGGGAAGTGCTGTAAACAGTGCTAATGTCCAGCCCAGGAAGATCCACCACACCATGATTGGCCATTTGTTTTTACAGGTAATTACTTATCCTTCACGTCAGTACACTCAAGGCATGGGAAAGGCAGGAGGGGGAAAAAAAACCCATCACGGAGGACAAAGCACAGAATTTTGGGTGCTGAGGCCACAGCAAAAGACATGTGGTGTCTCCTGAAATCCCTGTCAAAATTGCTTGTTTGGGGCCAAAAATGGCATGCTAGCTTTAATTTAATGAATTGATTTCTGAATAGCCACTTCAACTCTTTAGATTCAAACCATTCTAGCACAGTGTACATGCTCCAGTTTCTAAGCAGTTGACTCAAACTCCTGAGTTTATCAAAGATGTGGTTGACTTATGATTAAAAGAATCTGAGTTATTTTCCCAGAACATATTATACCAAGGAAATAATTTCTTTCTTCATTTTAATTTTCTGAAAAAAAAAAACCCGACTGTATGAGAAGAATCTTTAGAACATTTTGAAAAGTTCATAAAGATCACATGGAACTTAACAATTTGCAAATTACTAAATTGTGTAATTTTAAGGTACATGATAGGAAACATTTTCTCCTTCTCTTTAATTATTCTTAGAGTAAAGGGCCGTCCACAAAACCTTGTGTCTTGGATATGTGGACAAATGAAGAGGAATCTACTTCTAATTGATGGTCCCTTTGGTGATATGACTTCCCAAGCCACTGGTACTAGGTTAAATCTAGGATGTTGAATAGAGAAGTCAGGAAAACCTCACTGGCAGGCAGTAGACAGTGTTGTACTTTACAGTTGGTTTTCTAAAACTTTACAAAGCATGAGAAGGTAACAGTACCCAGGGCAGAGTGAACCTTGAACCCACCCAGCAACTAACACTAGTATACTTGTCTCAGGATGCATATTGTATTAATTGAAGGTGATTATGAAAAAATGGAATGGAAATGGTATGCATAAATTGCTCTGGGACCCTTAGGGATACTTTAGAATTTCCATTTCTGCAATGAGAACTGCGTTTGAGCCACGGGAACCCAAGAATATAAACCCACTAATGCCACTTGCCTCTTAGTCACAGTGACTATGGCTCATGCGCACACACTTGCTGATAAGTGGATATTAGTCCCAAAACTTGGAATACCCAAGGTACAATTCACAGCCCACATGAAGCTCAAGAAGAGGGAAGACCAAAGTGTGGGTGCGTCAGTCCTTCTAAGAAGGGGAAACAAAATACCCATGGGAGGAGATACAGAGACAAAGTGTGGAGCAGAGACTTAAGGAAAGGCTATCAAGAGATTACTCTGAAGATTCATCCATATATATTCACCAAACCTAGGTACATGGAGGGACCCATGGCTCTAGCCACATATGTAGTAGAGGATGGCCTTGTCAGACATCAGTGGGAGGAGAAACCCTTGATCCTGTGAAGGCTCAAATGTAGGTGAATGCCAAGACAGGGAAGTGGGAGTGGGTAGGTTGGTAAGTGGGGGGTGGGCTGGATGGGATAGGGAGTTTTTGGAGGGTAAACAAGGAAAGGGGATAACATTTGAAATGTAAATAAAGAGAATATCTAATAAAAATCAAAAGTATTATCATATTCATGTAAGTGGGATAACATTCCAATCACCTTTCCTATGTGATTGCCCTTGCTATTGAAGAAGTGCCCTTTCTTTGCCTTTTGAAATATCATCTATTTTGAGTAGGCCTCACCTTCCAGCAGAATACTTTCTCTCTATTGCAACATCCAAATTATGTATTGTATACTTTCCTTTAAAAATATACTTTATACTTATTCCAACTTGAATATAAATAGCTTTGGTCATTGCGATCTAGAACACAGAGCCAGTAAATAGAAAGCCTTATTAAATGTGATATATTTTCTTCATTATTATTTCTTCTCTATTGCTAAAACAATTACAGATAGCTTCAGCTCTCTTTTTGTTACATATGCCAGGATGATAATTGGTATTTATATCTGACTAGATTTTTGTGATCACTAATCTGATTTAGAGCCTAAAAGATAACTTGCATATCTACCAACATACAACTGTATTTATTACAAACAGTATTTTTAAGTAATGCTTGGAATGCCATGGTTATAAGCACTTAGGAGACTAATCCAGGTAAACATTTCACAGGTTCAAGTTCTGTCTGGACTTGACCTCAAGGCCAATTTTAGTGAAACTCTATGCAAAGTAAAAAGTAAAATAAAGAAAGATAGATATACAGCTCCACTTGATTGTTGTATGTGAGGCCACAGTTTAAATCTCCAGTACTACAAATGAAATAAATGAATATAGTTCTTTTTACAACCCCCCCACCAAGGAGCATATTTCTCAAATGCATGCATTTGAGTCTCCAGATTGCTTAGCTACCTAAATGAACTTCCAACTTCTATTAACTAGAGATCAATCTCTAGTGTTGTCTGCAGGCTGAGAAATCCCAGCCCATCATTTTGATGTACACACAGTTACTCAGAGCCTCCTTTGTATCTAGTGTCCTGTGTTGGTATGACAAGCCAGGAAGTCTCCAAGCCACTCTGCCATCTGCTTGTTCAAAGCAAGAAAACAAACAAGGTACACAGAAATAATAATCAGTGCCTACAGCATTTCTTTGGGGATCTAAACTGGTGTGATGTGTTACCAACGTGACCCACAGTATCCTCTCAATAGATTCTCCATGCTGTCGGTTGCAATGGAAGTCAGTTTGAATAATCTTCAGTCTCAATTTCAGGAAACAGTCCAAGCCCTATACCAACCTGTACAAATGTTTTTATATACTAAACTCATATGAATTTATCCTTCCCCTGCCCCTTTCACTTTTGCAACACAACTGTGGGTATTATCCAAAAATAGCTGACTGTTAACTAGACAACTAGCCAGATCTATAATGCTCCATGTGGACTCTGGCTGCTACTTCCCCATCTGCACAGCCTGCTGCCTGCCTGTCTTGAATTATGGAGAGTGGGGAAGGGAATCCAATAGACAAGGGTGCCGTGGTGTAGGATACACAGCCCTTGTTCTAGTGAGGGAGACATTTTTCTCTTTTATGCTTTCAGAGTAGCTGGTTCAATGGGACCTCAAGCAACCTCCTCACTTTAAAAGTATTTTTGCATGAGGAACACCTGACCTAGAGTCCTTTGAGTACCAGGTGTAGAACTGATTGCCTTCAGGTGTCTCGATGCTAATTTGTACACATGGAGTTTAGGGTTTTTTTTTTTTTTTTTTTGGTTGATTTTGTGCCTGCTTTCCCACCACCCCCATGTATTTCAAAACTTGAATATTATTATCTTGTTTCATTAAATAGTATGCTATACACTAAGCCAATGCAGACTTTGCAGATGAGCTATAATTCTATCTCTCTGCATCTGACATTAGTTTTTAGTTAGGAACACTGATCCTCAGCACTGTAAGTGGCTACAGGGCAAGGTCTGAACTCTCTCTGGGAGATGGACTGTGCCTTGCCGTGTGTTTCCTTGCTACTGAGCTATTTTTAGTTGATTAATGTTTTTTCGTTACTCTTTCTTCCCCTCCCCACCTTGGTCCCATTAGATGCCATATTAAAATAACTGATTTGCTAATATATTTCAGAAACCAAGTTAGAGATTTCCAGTGGATTAACTTTTTCATGATATTGCCTTCATATTTCCATGATGTCTCTGAAGCAGAAGTTTGGGAAGCAAAGGTAGGGCTCTGCCAATAATGATTGTTGATTTTTTTTCCTGAAACCTAAAAGGCTTATTTTATTTTATGTATTTACCTGTTAGCCTGCCTCTATGTACGTTCACCACGTGCACGGCTCTGCCCACCGAATCCAGAAGATGGTGTCAGATCCCTTGGAATGGGAGTTAAATGTGGCTATATTGTATAAGTGTATGTTACTTGTGACTATAAGGCTCTGAACCCAGGGCCTCTGCAGCCACCTTGTTAGCGACTCTTACCCAAAAGTATAAGATGACAGCTCTGTTATGCCTGACAAAATATATTGCCTTCCCTATTCTGTTTTTGATTGACACTTGAATTCCACTTTAAACCCAAGTCTAGCAACATGGCATTTCAAGAACTTCTATTAGGAACGTCCTTGTGAGAAATTACATATGGTGTCCTTTCTGATACACTGTCTTGGTGCAGAGAATCCCATTTGGTGGTCAGTCTGAGACAGTATCAAAACAACTGAGTAGGTAAGAAAGAAATTAGGAGTGGGAATCAAGGCTGATGTGCAGAAGAGAATTTTCAAAATAGCAAATTTGAAAAAGATTGGAATAATAAGCAGTAACATGATGTTAGGAAGGGGTAGATAAGAATGCAGATGCTAGATGATGATGACATGTAGTCTTACGGACTAGCTGGCAATGCGCTTAGGTCTATGATGCTGAATTTGGACACTGGCTGCCTTGTCTTCTTTTCTGTACCCTTACCTTAAGTGTCAGGCTTTCTTCCCTGCATCTAGAGGTCAGCATGGAGGTAGTCCAACAATACCCCCAACACATATAGGGGATGCCTAGTCTAGAATTAATCCCTGGTGAAGGAGGGGGACTGCTTAAATTATGATCTATGATCTCATGATCTTGGGACCTTTTCTGCAGAGATGACAGTTAGTTCAAGACATGATGAAATCTTTGCTTCTGTGCAACACTGCAGGACTTCCTTTCTGTCATAGTGCTTGTGAAGATGGGCAACCGGTTCTGGAGCTGACCGAAGACACTTAGCCACTGCATAGAGTGGAAGCTCTCAGAATGGCCAATGGTAGGCACTCCACAGTCCTAGACTGAGTGGGTTGACACTCTCTGCTAAGAGATCCATAGCTGATCATTTGGTTCTATTTCTTTGAACATGGGAGGGATTATATTTAGATAAGTGATAATCAAACACACAACTATTAATCCAGTTGTATAAAATAATGGTCCTGGGCTAGATTAATGGGCATACTGGAGGGAAAGAGGGTATTTCTACAGCCTTTTAAAATTACCTTGTCTATTTTTATTTGATCTCTATATTGAGCAACCTCTAGTCATTGTATGTACAAACAGGGGTCATATTTGATGATTAAGTACATTAACTTAAAAGAGACAGCCTTGAAATTGTGAAGTGTAACATGACATTCACCTTGCAACAGCCACAAAGGGAGCTGAACTTGTTAATATATCAACTATCCTAAATGTATACAATATTGGTAATAAAAGCACAAAAATATAGCTTTCAAAAGAAATCTTCTTTTGAAAGACTGCTTGCCACAATGCTCTGCAGATGAAAAGGAGAGACCTTTTTTCTTATTATTATAGTCACAGACTCGCCCTCAATCACTTTTCTTTTGAGTGGGCAGAAATGAATTTTCTCTTATAAAAAATGTGCTATTTCAAACAATGTGTTTTCCTGTGATAAGAGATCTGTTTTAATGTCTTTACAAAAGGAGATCTTCAAAATGGCATGTAGCAGGGGGGAGGCATAAGATTTAACAAGTCATATCTATTCCAAAAGGATCTGAAGTCCTGTTAATGGCTCTACCCCTTGTCAAGTTTTCTCACGGATGGGTATTTTTTTTTTCCTCAAGACTTATGTTAGATTTATTTGTTAGTTAGTCCTGCTTTATGAAGCAAAACAGCCCAAAGGGACTCATTTTAATTTTCTCCAAAGTTAGTAATCATCATCATTTCTGATCTGATAAACCAATGCATCTTTCCCCCAGGAACCAAATAATCAATTATTAAGTTAACTTTAGTGTATACTCTTACTCTGTTTTCCCACACAGGTAAATTCTAATGTCCAGGATCTTATATAATTAGAGTATGCACTCTCTCATATAGAATTTAAGAAATAAGCTTAATAGATACTTTTAATTTAGCCAAATTATTTGAAGAATATTTTAGAATTCATTTGCAATGTTCTATATTGAAATTGTGGCATAATAATTTTTATCATGGTATAGGCAATGACATCTGGCTCTTGGCCTCTTGTCTAACAATATAGTAGACAAGAATTATTACTCCATAATTTACACCCTGTCATGTCTTATTGCTTAATTAAAGTACAACCTTCCTCTTCATGACAAGCAATTGGACTGTTAACATTATAGATGATTATCCAACCTAACATATTTTATTTTTATAGCCTCCTCTTTGCATGTACATAGGATGCTCCATCTCGGGTACATCTACCTCTGAAAACATGAAAAATCTGTTTCCTTAGTTACCTTCTGGCTACTGTGCAAACTGCCTCTGGCAAATTGTGGAGGAAATATGTGTTAGGAATTTCTAATTTTGATATAAAAATAGTAGCCCAATATCTCAAAGCAAAGAATGCGTGTTGGCAAATTGGAAGTTTAATATTTTATTATCAACTGAATTAACAGTAGGAAAAAAGTACATACATGCA
>LR755278.1:64373-65668 GCA_902729485.2 Mus minutoides
CTACTCACCTAGCTTCTCTGAAGAGTTGGCTGCGGAAAAGCCTATACAAAGGCAGAGCTCAATTAGTGTAATTTATGTATCCTTGGACGTCAATCATTCCTGTTGAGAGGTGGGACTCACAGGCTCTCAGTGCATTAATTAAGAGCCCATCTCAGCAGAGCCATCTTTCTACCTAAGGACCAAAAGGAAAGTTTTAATTAGATTTTTAAAAGCAAGGATGTCATATATGAAAGCAAGTGTAGTTCTCTAGTTGGGATGAGAGGCAACAACTGGAAGGGAATATTCCAAACAATACAAAGGGCTCGGTTCTCAATCATCCGTGACACTGTGAGAAAGAAGCACGGACTTCTACCTTGGATAGTCACTTCATGGAAACCACAGAAGCTTTGACTGTGTTGTTTCATTGCCAACATCATTATTGGACCCCTGTCTCATTATTGATGCGGAGCTGATGCTGATCAAGTACAATTATGATATGGAGGGCACACTCTCTTTTCCTCTGATGACTGCCTTTGGTTCCAGGCTAACATTGCATGGGATGTGCAACGGACGACACAGTGCAAGTTCAGCAAAAGGGAGTGAGGGACCTTGCACAACGCATCAGTTTCATGGGTCCAGTGATGGAGTGAGTGTGCCTTTGCTAGCTAACCTAAAAATATAGGGACTCGGGAGAGCGGAAACAGAGCTGGGCTCACTGATGTCAGCTGCTTGAGAGAGTCTGTTCTCCTGGAATGGCTGTGTGAGGCCATCAAACACACTGCTTAGGGCTCACTTGGGAAATAATAGATACATTATTGATTAAAATATTTATAAATTCAGGGAGGGAAAACAAATTTTAAAAGCTCGTTCAGGTTCAAGAAGGGAAAGCTACCTACTAATAGCTATTAACCCTTTTCCCTCCATAATGGGGGGCGGGGAATCACAATACATTCTCTGAAAAGCAAAAACAAAGGAGTTTGCTCACTTCCAAGAACAATCAAATTGTGGAAACAAAAGGATAAAACAGTAGAAACATGGCAAGATGCCTTAAGCAATAATATGTAAGTTCTGAAACATAAACATTCCAAAAATATAAACACCAGAAAAAGCAGAAATGTATAAAGCCTATGTATAAGATTTCTGCTTTTGGGAATGTGTATGTGTGTGTATATATATATATATATATATATATATATATATATATATATACACATATATGTATGTATGGATGTGTGTATGTATGTATAGTGTGTGTGTGTGTGTGTGTGTGTGTGTGTGTGTGTGTGTTATATGTAAGGACAGCACAGTTCAAGTTC
>LR755279.1:0-15666 GCA_902729485.2 Mus minutoides
ACTGGGCTGACAAGGAAGTCTGATATTTCAGGCCTCTGTCCCCCAGCGATCTCAGCAGAGCATGAAAGGACAAGATGGTGTCGACATCAGACAGACAAATGACCACATGTGCTTCTTTTAGTAAGCCCATTGTTACTCAGAGATCCAACTCCTCTACTTCGGCAAAACTATATCTATAGCTGCAGACTTTTAAAATGAATCATGTTACTTTTGGTATTTGCCAAGCCATAAGTAGGAAGTGTTGTGTGTGGCCACTTTAATACTGGCTCAACATCATGAGCTATAAACATACATAAATCTTGTCATCCTGGCATTGGTTCACTTTGGTGATCAAGCTCTCTGGGCACCAAAAGGAACCAGAGAATGTCAACTAATTGAGAGATTATCTGGATCCAGGATGAAGTCTTCCCATGCACTATAATGAGTGTATTCTCATCATAGTCAGTAAGCTCGAGAAATCCACAAGACATCCCTCAAGAGCCCCTCAGATCATCTCTGCTGCTCACCTGCATATCAGAAAGCCTATGCCTCTAAGACAGACCCCAGAGTGGATTCTCCTCATTCTACCTGGAGCAAAACTAGGAGTCTTCCATCTTTTCCCCCCAATCAATTCAAAAATTTACCATTACAAGTTTCCCAAATGCCTGTAAAATAGGCAATGCATGGCTTAAATTTATTATTTGTAATTCTTTCTAAAAAGAATTCCAAATTTGATTTTTAACCGAAATGTAATATTTGTGTCTGCTTAATGGGATATGGATTGAAAATTTACTAAATAAGGATTGTTTTTTTTTAAATATAAGTTTAATTTTGCTACAGATATTCTTATTCTATAGTTATTATTTCAGCCCTTTAACATGATTCACTGAAAACCTACTTTTACAGTGTTCCCACATGTGTATAGATAGTATTAGTACTTATACTTCCAGGTGGTAGAAACTATGCATGGTCAGAGCTGATGGTGAAATATCTCCCTACCTCTGGGCACTCTCCTTTTTTCTGTTCACTACAGTCAGCTCTATGAATCTATGAAAATGTATTTTATACCTATTTCTCTTGGTTTGCACCTAGCTTTTTGTCACTTAAATCTGCCTTCGTTATTTTTCACTTGTAATAAAACATCATGATGAAGGCAACTTATAAAAGAAAGCATTTATTTGGGGCTTACAATTCCAGGCAGCTAGACTTCATGACTACCATTGTGAGGAGCATGGCAGCAGGCAGGCAGGAAAGGCACTGAAGTGGCGGCTAAGAGCTCACAACCTGAGACACAATCAGGAGGCACAGAGAGTAGCACTGGGAATGGTGTGGTACTTTGAAAACTTGAACCCCTCCTCTAGTCACACTGTTGAGGTTTGGTCTGTTGCTATGTATTGTAATGTTAAATACTGGTTCCCAAGGTCTGGGTGCATAGATCCAGTCCCAGAAGGAAAACTGCTGAGTCAAAGGTGACATCAGTTTTAATTTTGATGGCCAGTTATTACTCCATGAGACAACCTATGATTGGGATGATATGTTCCCATATTCTTACTGTTACAATATGTCATTGGGGTTGTTTTCAAATAAAGCTCATTATAGAGTAGAACTATTATATAAATATCATATAAACGATATATAGTAAGGTATCATTATTGTTATGGTTTGCATCTGACATATCTCCCATATGTTTTGAGTGTTTGGTCCCCAGTTTGTGATGCTAGTTTGAAAGTTGTGGAATCCTTGGGAGATGAGACCTGGATTGTGGAAGTAGGTCATCCAGGGTGGATCTCTGAGAGTGATGCCTGTCTCCTGGTTCTGTCCTATTTTCTCTGCTTCTCATAGGACTCTATCTTGGTTACTTTTCTGTTGCTGTGACAAAATATTCTAACAGAAGCAATTTAGGAAGAACGAGTTTATTTCAGTTTGCATTTAAGATCACAGTCCATCATGTTGAGGAATGTCACAGGAGTAGAAGTTTGGGACAGCTGGTCATGTAATAGCTTGCCTTCAAGAAACAGAAACCAGTGAATGCTGGTGCTCAGCTCACTTTTATTTGCATGCAGCCCAAGACCCTAGGGAATGGTGCTGCCCACAGTGGATGAGTCTTCCCACACAGGTCAACATAATCAACACTATCTCCCAAGTATGCCCAAAGGCCCATTTCCTAGGTGATTCTAGACCTCACCAAGTTGACAGTTATATGTATCAAAGTGAATAATCTTATGCAAATTACTAAGGCTAAAGCACCCACCAGTGTTTCCACAGCATGATGGAATGAAATTTAACAAAATTAAGAGCCAAAATAAATTGTTATTTCAGAAGATATGTTAAATTTCTTCAACATGTTAGGTCTTTTCGACATCTTAGATTTGTTAGATATCATTACATTGACTCAGAATAACTGGCATATCTTTTATTTATCACTTTGTGGACTACCAGGCCTTTTTCTTATTAATTTAAATAGTTTTATAATTTTGGAAAACCATTTCTTTACTTTCTAGCTAAAGTCAAAATATGTTTCAGTTATACAATTTTTCTTTAGTATTTATATTTGACTTCTTTGGAATTAAAATCATACAAGGTAAATTTATCAAGCTCTTTCCTTTTAGTTTTCTAGCTATCTGCCATGACGAAAATAGTTTCACATAATTTAAGTCATTTTTTAAAAAATTATCACTCTCTGGGCATTTAAATCTTGATATCTAAATATTTTATCTATTAGAATTCATCCTATTATAAGACTGAAAATATGGTTTTAATTTTACTGTCTTATGCATCATGAAGGTGCTCATTGAACAATTCATCTACTATCTATTAATTTTGGTCAGTTTACAATGCCTTAATTATATGCTATATGTAGGTCATTTCTTAACTCTGTACTCTGTTCTATTTTTCTGTCCATTTTACATTCCCACATTAGTTTGAATAGTGTTACTTTATATGACTCAGTATTTAGCAAGGCTACTTCTCTCATTGATCTTGTTTAATATTTTAAAGGCTGTAGGTCTTCCATGAGTTTGCAAGTGACAGATCTAGGTCATCTACTGAATAGCCATGCAGTAAGAAAGGTTCTGAATGGATTGAATTCCATGCACACTCAGGACCGGTATCCACTGCTCAGGCCAGTTGAGGATGTAGAGAATATCTCAGTAAGTTGGTGATCACAAATCACACTGGAAAAGAATGGAAGAGTACTGAGCAAACACTCTCAAAGAGAGAGAGACACAAGGGGGTTGCTAAGTCAGAGAGTCAGAGAAAGAAGTGAGCATAGATAAGAAGAAAATGGATCTAGCTTTGAATCTAGGCTAGAGCTGGGGAGATGAGCCTTAAATCACATTGCACTTGTGAAAACAGCCCAGGGTGAGTTGTCTCTACACTGTTATCTTCTCATTTAGGAGATCTCCACTCATCTTCTCTAGCTGTCATTTGTAGGTAATTTAGTTTGTTGTTTTGAATTTTTGTATTGAACTTTACTATCTGCTCTGGGAGAAAAGCAATACAGTGAATTCTAAAAACCTTTGCAGAATTCTGGATTTGATTAACTCAGTAGAAAACCTGTTTTGTTGTTTCCTGGGTGGCTACCTTTAGCCAGAAACACAGCTCTGTATATGAGATCTTCCCTCCCACCCCTGCCCAATTCCCTTAGTCTGTACAGTGTGAGTAATAGAAGCCATCTAGTGAGGACTATGTGATATCATACTGCTTATCACATAGCCCAGTGCTCAGACTAAGGCAGGTCTTCAGTGAAGGTGCTGCTAACTCTCAGCATGTTTGCATCATTTGCTACTGTAACGATGAAACCACTGCTGTAAAACACAAATGTCATTGTCATCTGCATTGTACAGAAACAGAATTTTAGCCATTTCCTTTCTCCATAGCTAGGCTGTTAGAAAAAGAAAGGTGGAATCTGTGTCCTATTTTGCATGAACCCTCATAAAGCCCTATATTTGTAGGCCTATCTCCTAAACTGTTAGGTATTTTCCAAATGGAATATAATGACCAATCTGGAGCTTTCTGGATGCCCCTATTTCTCTTAGTCCTGATACTTAAAATGTATTTTTAAATATCTTTAATAAAAGTCACCTTCATTAAACAAAAAACCCAATGAAGTGAGCTTCTGATGTTCCTTGTGCTTCTGGTATTGATTATTGCTTCTGTGGGCAATTTTGACTGGGTTCCCAATCCCAAATTCTTTGTCATATTCAAAGCAGATTTGAATACATTTTTCTCAGCATTGATTCACGTCTCCTAAGTTAGTCTCTTCCAACTGGGAAAAAATCATAAGTAGTTATAATCACATCTCATAATAGACAATCAACTTTGAGGCAAAACCCTGAAAATTTTCACTGAGGTCTCAGTGTTTTGTCCTGTGTTTCGTATCCTCACAAAATGATACAAATTACATCATCCCTGGAATTTTAACACCAAATGGTTATTTTCTTAAGCCTGGAATAACAAAGTCTGTCTTCAGTTTCCAGCAGTAGAATGCATCACTGTCCTGTTGAATTCGATACGCTGAGCCCATGTACGCAGAGCTCTGAGTCAGTACAAGCAACTGAAGGCATGGGAGTGCTGCGCTGTCCTCAGACAATCTAGTCCCTCAGAACCACATGGGGACTGATGACTATGAAGGATCTATTATCTATCTACCACCCATCAGCTGTCAACTGTCCGCCTTCTTCTCTGTCTGTCGTGTATCTATCATCTCTCTATTTGAACCAACCTTCCTAATCATGGCATCCTAACTTCTCCACTCACTTCATTCTTGCCTATCCTTACCCTAATAATTTTGTCATTTCTGCTGGGAAATCCAAATTTAATTTTTCATCATGACATGTTCAAAAATACTGATTTTTCTAGTGAGCCCAGTAAAATTCCAAAGATTGTCTATCTGAATGTATCTTGCTTTATATGCCTATCTGTAAATCGTGGCCAAAAGAAGGGACTAGACAATTTTGCTAATACTTGAGGTTAGAGTCAAAGTCATCTTTCCACACTTCCCCTTGTCTCCACCAGACCACATGAGCTGAACATGGAGAAGGGTTGGTTCTCTGTAGAGTAATGGAAGGAGCAATTCCAAAGGGAAGAGAAACGGGTGGCAGCCAGGCAAAGCAAAGGTTTACGTGACCAAAATATGATGATGCATTTATTTGTTCATTCCAACATTAAAAAAGAAAGAAAGAAAAGAAAGCTAGCCAATCACTTGAGGCAGGAGGCTCGCTGGAACTCACAAGTTGAACACCAACTGAAGTAACATCATGAGACCCTAAACACAAAAGCAAAACCAGAAAGTGTCAAAGCATGGTTGTGACTCTGTCTTGATTCATATGAAGATCCTAGCTCTTGGTGAGTGCACAGCTTCCCAGTGAAACCACACAGTGCACTGCTGTGATGTAATCACTAGCTGACTCAAAAGAACCTCTCGAAACATTGACTAACTAGCAGTGGTTTTGTTGACAGTGACTTTGGCTATGATGTGTTTCTAAGTTTCACATTTAAACCTCCCCAATCGCATACCAGCACACTTCAATGCAGAGAACGCTGGGACAGAGACCCAGGCCATCGCTCTGGTTGAGAGGATTGCCTGTGTTAGATGGCTCCTTAATCTGCAATGGAATCTGCAGTCAGAGACTCCCTGCTTCTCTTACAATCTGTCACTGCTTGATGCTTTCAGAGAAGAGGAAACTGGCAGCATCCACACCGAAAATTGGTTAACTTCACACCCTGCAATTTACTTTTTGATGTGAACGACATAAACACTATTAAATTTCATAGGCTGGCAGGTAGTTATTCATCAGATAGGAAACCGCTCCCTAAAAAAAAAAAAAAAAGTCTTTCATTCTCCCACCACTCCAACATCCAACATCGCAGCAATTTGATTGAAAGTTGCTCTAGTCAGTCTACAGTGGGCTCCTGAGAACTAATGTGTATAAGTAACTACCACCAAGAGATTCCCCAAGGAAAAGCTTTCATTAGGGCTGAGAACACGTTCTGATGATTCTAATAATTACCTTGCTGTGAGTAACTCGCTCACCAGCATGGCTGCCATGAAGAGCTTTGCCGATTTTCTCTCCTTGCTGCTGCCTTTGTAGCCCACATTCCCTCTACAGAAGAAGATTAGTCAGGGCAAGGCAGTGAGAACTCCTCCACCTCAGATGTCTGTTTCAATGCCCATAAACCCTAAAAATACTCTTCTGGGATGGAATAGGAGAGACCCTAATTCATGCTTCTATGTCCCAAAGAAGCTTCTCTCCTGGGGCTTTTTATCTAATTACAAAAGTGAGGCTGGGGAGTGGGGAAGAGGAGTCTTCAGGATCCAAATAGATCCAGGTTTGAATTCTGTCCTAAACTGTAAGGTTTGGTGGGAGATAATGCAAACTGGCATTCCGCACGTTATTATGAAGACTCAGCAAGGCAGTGGAAGGGGACCACTAACCATCATACCCCACACTCAGAAAATGTACATCTCTATGGCTTATATTCAAATAAGTGTTAGGAAGTTCAGTTGGGGCTTCTGGCCTTTATGAATTGGCTATTTTGACGACAAAAGTTAGTATGTACCATATTTCTTCATGCAGCCATGGAGTTCACCAAAGGAGCACTTCCATATATGGATACCAAGGTGGCACCTGCATAGTCCGAAGGAGAAAAGACACTTCAGGCCCTGTGCTGATAAACGGGCAGATAGGAGCATCCAGTTTTATCCTATGTTGACTGCAGAGTACAGCAGGCACAGAGAATGTGAAAGAAAGGAGTGCAAGACATCAGAGAAGACGGCGCAGGATGAATAGTGTTTGATGTGTGGTATAAATAAGAAAAGAAGGATTACCACAGGGAGGAAACTGAAACATGGGAGACAGGTCAGAGCATGCACTGGTGTCATAAAACAGTAGAAGGAAAACATGCCAAGCAGATGGGGAAGAGAACCCATAAGATGGATGGGAGATGAGCAGTAAAGTGGATCACAAAGGAGCCCAGAGCCCTAGAGACCTGATTGCAACGTCTAGTGATTTTCAGGCTTCCTGGATAGAAAAGCCACTTCTATATCTTTAAAACATCACGGCTACATCTAACTACTGTAAATAAAAGTATGAAATTAATATTGGTTCATATGTTTGTGCATATGGGCGTGTGTATGTTTAGGTGTATGTGTATATATGTAGAGGTGAGTGGGTAGAAATACATATGTATGTGTAGAATGTATAAGTATGAATGTGTATTTGTGAGTTTATGAGTGTGTGCATGTATGTATGTGCATGTGTATGTATGAAGCTGTGATAATAGTGTATCTGTTCTATGTGTATGTATGTGTGTATATATGTACTTATGTGTGTATGTATGTATTAAACATGTGTGTACACTTGTGTGTATATATGTGTGTGCATGTATTTTTATATGGATGTGAATGTGTATATGTATATGTGTGTATGAAACTTGATTTTCTTTCTTTTGCTATGATAAAGACACCATAACAGAAAGATAGCTGAGGGAGAAGGAGTTTATTTAACTTACACATCTGGATCATAGTCCACCACTGAGGGAAACCAAGGCAGAAACTCAAGCAGGGAAGACTGAAGCAGAGACCATGGAGGAGTGACCTATAACCCACGGCAACTTTCCCAAGGGTGACACCATGTACTATGGACTGGGTCCTCTCATACCAAGCATTAATCAAGAAAATTACCTATACACTTACCAACAGGCAATCTGAGGAAAGCACTTTTTTCTCCCTTGAGGTTCCTCTTCTCAGGTGGCTCTACCTTGAATCTATCAATTCTACCAAACTGATAAGAAAGTAACACAGTTTGCATCTGTGTGTGCATGTATGTACACATAAAAGTGAGTGTGCATGTATGTATGTGCATAGAAGTGTGTGTGCATATGTGTGTACATAAATGTGCATGCATGTTTGTGCATGTGTGTATGTGCACATAAGTGTGTGTGTGTGTGTGTGTGTGTATGTGTGTGTGTGTGTGTGCTTGTGTGTGCAGATCTCTGTGTCATGCCATCCAAGTTGTTTTAATAAAGATTTGGTCTCGGGTGTTCTCATGTTGGCAAGAGCATAAAGATACTCCACAGAGTAAGCAGGAAGAATATACAGATTTTTTTTTTCCATTTTCAGTTTGTCTGTTTTTGTTGTGACAAGACTATTCTGCTATTCTGCCTTTGTAATGGACATTTAATAAGAAGTGAAATGGAACAAGAAAGAAATTTGGAGAAAATCTGGGTGACACTGATGAAAACCCAAGCAAGGCAGTGGCAAAAAAATTAAGAGAAACAGGTAGGTAAGATGCCACCTGACTACAACCCAGCTCTCAGGTAGATAAGATGCCACCTGATCCAGCCTTTAGGAGGCTAAGGCAGGTGACTTGTGAATGAAGATCCTGTCTGGGCTACAGACCAAGTCTCTAACTCAGGAAATAAAAATAATAAAGATATCTGAAGATAATACAGGAAGTTGACTTAAAACACATGATTTAGATTAAATTTGGTTGATTATTTCCTTTCTTGGTTTGTATACAGACTAGCAATTTTTCTTGTGTGTTTGCTTAGGAGGAATACGTTTTAAACTTTTCATATGCGAAATCTAATTGGGTCTAATTGAATATTGAATTGCTAGTGAATATTCAACAACAGGAAGTGTCATGTTACATATGCAAATGAAGTCTATGAACTTAGACTGTTTCTTATTGCTGTTTCTAGAATCGTCCAAAATGATCGCACAGATCACAGGAGTAGGAAAGAATGTATTTCAGTATTCACGGAGTACAGATCTTGAGCAAATATACTTCCAAAGGCCTATCTACAAAAAAGCAAGAAAATTACCTGAAATGTAATTTATTCCCAATATGGTAAGCATGTTTTTGTTGTAACTGTACTGATTTACAAGGGATTGACTATAGTGGGTTTTTAAAGTTTGTCTGCTACAGGATATTGAATAATTTAGTTAAATAAAATTTATTTATTAATGACAAAATCATTCTCACCTGTAAGGACATGAACCTAAAAAAAACCACTAAGACTCTAGGCACTTATATTTAGATTTTTAAAACTGCCTTATGGTTTACATATTTATATTCATTGGGCTGCATGAAATTTCTATTTTTTTTCGGTCAAACAAATTCTTAGTAGTTTAATACAGTTCAATCTACTGATTATTTGTACACAAAAAGTTAAAGTTATTATAATGAATATAAGGTTGTATTAATATTTTATTATTATCTGTGTTTGAGAAGAAGTTGTCTTTTATTCTGAGATTATGAAGAACATGAACTCATAGGGGTAAAATGAAAGGTTGACCAAGAATTTCAAATGTATTTTATTATTTATGATCACTTAAATAGACTGAACTTCTCATATGTGTAAAAGATATAAAATGAAATTACAAAACAATGGGTAAATTATCCTTTTCAAGATTTCCTCATGAAATCTCTAAGCCATAAAACTTTCAGAAGAAAACTTAAGAATGAGCTTCTAGGCCCTTGGACTTAACAATATATTATTCAATATGAAACCAACATAAGCAATCAAAGAGAAAAGGACCAATTGAACATCATCAAACTTTACAGCTTCATGCTATATAGATCTGAATCAAAAGGTCATAAGTAGCTGATCTACATGGCATAGAGACCCATGTACGCTACTTGAGCTCGTTCCACCTATTCCAATCACTCCAAAGCTCTCCAAAGCTCTTTGGGTTGACTACCAGGGACAACCACTTCCTCCCACCCTCCTCTCCCTTTGGGATGGGTCAGTTCAGTTCGCAACTTGTTCCCCACAAGGGACTCTACAGCCACCACATGTGGCTCAGAGATATAGACCATTCCACTCCTTTGGGGCTGACTAGAGCCCTGCCAGCTGCCTAACTGGAGCCATCCGTCTCCTTGAGTCCGTAACGAGTGCACACTGCCAGGGAAACCTGTTCTATGCTCCTTGACCACATGACTGAAAGCACAAAACTCTACCTGAGGAACAGAAGACCTGGGATAGAAGCTCTAACCCCAAGTATCAGACGACATCCCAATTCTGCTCTGAATTAGCCCCTCCTAACACTGTAAACACCCCTGCTGAAAAAAAGATTTGACTTAAAATAAAAAGGAAAACTCGGCATGGGGAAGGATGTGGGGACAGGAACAGGAGGAATCAGATGAGAGAGGACAAGGACACCAACCTAGCCATAAACCCTACCACCCACAATTTGTCATGCCTACACGCTGTTCCTCATTTGTGAGTGACAGAATTCTGCAAATCCTCATGACCCTGACCCCCTTCCATTTTTTTAAAGTTGGGAACATTTTATTGTTATTTCAATCTCCTCACTTATTATAGATGTATTCGTGTCACTCCCTCATCTTGGCTTGCATCTTCTTCTTCTGCGTTCTTTTGTTTTGGTCTGCTCTGTTTTGGGGGGAAAGCCCTTTGTAGCCCAGGCTGGCCTCAGACTTGCCATGTTGTCAAGGATGACCTTGAAATCCTAGTCCTCTTTCCTCCACATTTAAAATGCATGGATTTCAGGTGATGTCACCATGTCCTACTGGAAAGCCCAACCAACTCCGTTTTTGAAGAAGCTCCATTTTGTGTGACACCAAGGGGCTAAAGTCCAATCCCAGAAAGAAAACTAGTAAGTCTACTTGAACAAACATTCCGAGAGCAAGGTCAAGGTACATATAAATAACCTAAGATACATATAAATAAGGTACATATAAATAACCTGCAGAAAACAGATAACTTAGCCATCCTGATTGTCAGGTGGTTTTGCCCCCATGTTCATTTCCTGCAGATTATGCCAGAAATACAAATTTAAAAATATTAACTTACCCGTATGGAAATTCCCCAAGCTTACTGTAACCACAATAAAATCCCTGCACCCTCTAGACTTGGGGCTCTCACTCCAACCTGCTACAACAGGGACAGGGAGAGACTTTGCTTGTGAGCTTGTAATAAAGACCCTTTTGTGTTTGCATTGGAATTGGCTTCTCTGTGGTCTTTGGGGGTCCCTGCGACTTGGGCAGAACACTACACCTTTTCAGAAAAGATCTTTTGCTTAGTACTTAAGGTTGTTCTATAATTTGTGTGCCTTGACTGATCACTTTTCATCAGTAAGCAATATTCCATCTTATGAGAACACCCAAAAGTGCTTGCAACTTCACTAATGGAAGAGCATCTTGAGTATTTCTAGTCTAGAATAGTTGTGGATAAAGCTTCTTCTACTAATAATTGAATACATGGTTTTTAATGGACATTTGTGTGTATACCCAGAATGCAGCGTACGGTTGAGTAGTGAGCCTGTGCTTAGCTCCAAGAAACTGCCAAGCTCTTGATCCCAAGTGGTTGTGTTACTCTGCACACTACCAAAAAGAAATGAGACTCCCAAGGCTGCACATGCTTGGGAATTTATCTCTTCTACTAGCACGGTATGGTATCTCATTGCTGTTTTAATTTTCAACTACTTTATGATATGGGTGTTCTACTTTGAAAGGTATAACAAATGTCTACGTACAAGAGTAAATTCTCTGCTTTTTTTCATAAATATAATAATTTTTGCCTCCCTTGTTTTGAAATTCTGATCTTAAGTACCTACACCATAAAGTTGTTAGACTTTTAAAACTCAAAATCTCTGCTCCCATCATTTGGCAATGCTTCTCCTTACACGTGACAATCTTCTCTTTAAGTCTATACTGTCCACAGTGAGTGTAACTTTGACTTTGCTTTGATTTGTGCTGATGTCTTATACTGTTTTCTTTTACTTCGCTTTTAAACTGCTTGTATTGTTACACTTGATGTTCCGTGACCAATGCTCATTTAGTTCTTTCTTCTGTGACATTGTGACTTCTCTGGTTTCTTATATTTCCATCTTTTTCTGTCTCCCACAGTTTTAACAGAGGATCTTATTTTTTCCCACTCTCTCATTTTTTTAGTCTATCAATAGCATTCAGCTCACTTTGTTTCTTGAATTTTCCACATGTACTGATCAGATGTGAAGCCAGTGTGCCACTCTACAGGAAGGCGAAGGTTGTCATAAGAGAGCATTCTGTCACTTCCTCTTGTCATTTGTAACACTGCTGTCAGTTGCTTTACTTATCCATGTCTTATAGTGGCCTAAGACAGTGTTATTAGTATTGCATTGAATTAAAAAACCTACTGCATCAAAACTTTCAATATACTTTATTTTAAAGCAGCATTAAGACATACTCAGCTAAACTGAGAGAACAAGGCATGCACTTTTCCTGTTCCCTGTGTACACTCACATCCATCAATCCCCCCCCCCTGACCAACACATCCAACCCTGAGTGGCATGTTTATTATGATGGGTAATGCTACATTCACCCATCATTATCAGAAAATGTTTACAATTTACATCAAGGCTCATTCTTTGCTGTTCAATCTATAAACCAGGTTGGCCAAGATTTGCAGCGATCTGGCTTGGGTCTTGCACCACTGTGACAGCAAAATGCCCTGTTTTGAGTTGGTCTGAGATCCTGAGTTCCCACCTTCAGCGTTAGTTCTCGGCCTTGTTCTATATGCTCTGTTCCTGTGTTGAGAGAAGAAAGGGAGCTCATGAGCCCATCATCAGTCCCCTTGGGCAGAAAAGATGCAGGTGAGTCATTTCCTTTGGAAGTCAGGCTCTGGAAATGAAAGGAAATTTTCCTCTAATCTTTAATGTGAGAGCTTGGTGAGGCTTCTCCAGGAAAATCCACTAATAATTGCAGGAGTGCTTCAGACAAGGGCATCTAGAAGTCTTAAATCCCACATAGTTCCGTCCCCAGCCTCTAGAAGGTTCTTCAAAACGATGCTAAGTGTTTTCTCTCACTCAAGCTCAAGTGGTTTCTGCTTCAGGGAAGTTGCTCTTGGCTGTGACTGCATATTTTTGTAAATATCTCCAGATTTTAGGGCAGTAATTGGCCCTGTACCCCCAGGTCTATGGTGTATTTAAAGAAAATCATTGATTTTTCATTGCTTCAGTGATTTTCTTCTAGTATGTGTGAGAGTTTCATGCTTTTCGTAGCAGGGAAATATGAGAGAGAGAGAGAGAGAGAGAGAGAGAGAAATTATCATTCAATGATTTTCAGAAACTTAACTGAGCAGTCCAAATAATTATCTCTACAGTGTTTTAACCCAGAAGAATGGGCATATACTTTAGTTATCTCTGGTCCTTCTCATAGAAACTCTCCCACCTGTCTAGACCTGAGTATTGCCTTTGTTGATATTCCACCAAAACTTCTTTTTGCCTCTTAAATACAATCTGCACACATGACCACCCCTGATCTCTGACCTTTCTTTTGGCAACAATCAGATTTGGAGTTCTAAGACCCCAAACTACCACTTACTGTCTCTATCCCTTGAAATTTCCTCTCCGTTTAAGAAGCTTTCCAAATGAGAGAAAGAGGGAATGACTTATACTGCAACTGGCAATTCATTTCTTGAATTAATCCAAATACTGGGCACAGACGGAATAAGTATTTATAAGTGAATAGGTCTGGATATGGTGTGAAGGTCTGCAGAGGTAACAAAGGCAAAGAGAATGATTATAGGTTTGTGCATACACTTTTGAGATGTAAAGAGTGCCCTGTTCCTGTGTGAAGTTTTTGATAGTATCTCCTCCATCAAGTTTTTCATGAGCTTCACATTCAAAGGACTAAAGAACAATAGACTGGAAGACGTTCAAGGTCACCTTCAATAAAAAACATTCTATTAACCAGGCTACACCATTTGCTCCTTGTAATCCAGCTGTTGTATTCTGTATTCCAGATATTGTGATGCTTGACCATTCTTGATGATCCTCTCTTTTATGAAGTACAGAGGAATGCAGTGGTGATGGGCTCTGCCCAGGTACATCTCTTCTTGTTCTAATTATTTATTTTAAAGTTACTATTTATAGTAAAGTTACTACTTTACTATTCTTTCTTTTCTATTACAAGTTATATGAAAAATGCTAAATAAGATATCTTATAATTACCTACAATGGTATTTTATCTTTTAAAAATTCAAGTATTTTTTTATTTCGTCTTCTGATTTAGAAATTTCCCTTAAGTACTATCATTTTATTTATAAACTATTAATTATGTTATTTGTATATACAATAATAAAATTTATTATATTTTCTATAAGATTGATTTTTTTTTTTTTTTGGTTTTTCGAGACAGGGTTTCTCTGTGTAGCCCTGGCTGTCCTGGAACTCACTCTGTAGACCAGGCTGGCCTCGAACTCAGAAATCCACCTGCCTCTGCCTCCCAAGTGCTGGGATTAAAGGCATGTGCCACCACGCCCAGCTATAAGATGATTCTTATAACTGTTATAAATTTCCTAGTTTCACTGCTAATTATGAATCTCTTTCTGTCTCTCTGCCTCTCTCTGCCTCTCTCTTCCTCTCTCTGCCTCTCTTTCCCTCTCTCCCTCTGTGTGTGTGTTTGTGTGTGTGTGTGTGTGTGTGTGTGTGTGTGTCCCTCAGCCCCTCTGACTCTTTTTAAGATAGAGTCTTGTTATGTATCCTAGGCTATATTGAATTCACCATATATCCCAGCTTGACTTCAGGCTCATTCTCTTCCTGCTTCATCCTCCCACGTGCTGAGATTACAAATCAAACCGTGTCCAACTCCAGAAGTATATAATACTTGTAGTTCTTTCTCTGATCATACTTCCCACAGCTGTTCTGTGTTTATATTCACCCTTAAACTCCATCATGAGCATCCTATACCTTAGGTGTGATGGTATCTTGGAATCCACTGAAGGTTTGTGGCCAGGAATGTTGAACATGCCTAGATAAAGTACAAAATGTGTGTGTGTGTGTGTGTGTGTGTGAGAGAGAGAGAGAGAGAGAGAGAGAGAGAGAGAGAGAGAGAGATCAGCTTGCACACCTGCATTTCACCGTGAATCCCAAAATTCTGTTGTTGGTTATTTTCTCAATACCTTTCATATTTAGCTGCAGTAATTAGTAATGTTTCTTGTTATATTTCAGACCTAGTTCTGCACAAGCACTAATAATAGTTTGGTTTTACATTGCTTAGATGTAAAGACTAGAAAGGTACTGGTTTCCTGAAACTAAAGCTTGAGATATTAAGCATCTAGCTAACCATGAAAGGGAAATCACGTAGATCTGTGGTTTGCAACTTTCCCAATGCTATGACCTTTTAATACAGTTCTTCATGCTGTGGTGACCCCCCAACCATAAGATTGTTTTATTGTTACTTCATAACTATAATTTTGCTACTGCTATGAATTGTAATGTAAATATCTGATATGAAGGAAATCTGATGTATAATCCCCAAAGGGATTATGATGCACAGGTTGAGAACCCCAGAGGAGCAGAAGATGAGGTCTTGCTTAACCTATTAGAATGATTGCATGTGTGGAATAAATGTAAAAACATTCTCTTTGCCTAAACCAACTCCAAAGAGCTAGACTCAATTTAGATGCTCTTAGCATTTCAAAGTAGGATTTAAGAAAAAGAAATAGACTCATCAATTCAAAGACCATCTTGAATCAGATTACAGCTTTTCATCTTTTGGGAAGAAAGCAGGTGGATTAGCAAAGAGAATGACAGAGGAGGCAGATCTGATGTGGACCATGAGGCTAAAAATTCTCTCCTGTCCTGGGTTTTGGAACATATTTATTTGGTAGGTTGTTATGCATCAGATCAGCACAATTTCTGACCAGCTGTGACTTCAGTGTGATTAAAATCTTGTTGTC
>LR755279.1:15766-44443 GCA_902729485.2 Mus minutoides
GGGACGCGGGAGGGTAAGGGAAAATTTCTGGATAACATGGGAAATGTAAATGAAGAAAATATCTAATAAAGAGGAAAAAAAAAATCTTGTTGTCTTACTAGTCTTTCTATACACAACCTTTCCTGAAGCCAGTGTCACAGCATGGTCCTCACAGGTCCACGCCCTCACTGCTGAGAGCTGGGGTCTTAGCGCATTAGATTAACACTTCATCATCCTTTCACTCACATATATCATATGTAAACATATTTATTCCTTCTACTAGGTAGTTAGGTACACCTTATCAAGTGGACAAATAAATGAATAAGGGAATCTTTATCTCCAACACTGAAGAGGAACCATTTCCTTCTCTGTTTAACAATGTCTCCACAATTTACTCCAATGTTTCTGTGTGATGTAGCTGAATTCCTCTTCAGTGCTTACCACATGCTGGTTCCTGAGTCTCTCCCATCTTTCTTATCAACTCTAGTGAAGAAGGCACAGATCTATATAACTAGTTCAATGTAGAGTAAAATGTAAGTGCTAAAGGCTAAGTGACAAGAGAATAAAAACATGGAATCACTAGGCATTACAATTTTTCAGCTGCCTCTTTAAGTCTGTTACACAGACAATTTTCCCAAATGAAGTAATGTATACCAGCCCTGTCTTCATATTCATAATCCATGAAAACCATAAAGCTTGAGTAGATAAACACAATCGATAGTCTACATAGCTCATCATAAATCTTTTTGGTTATGATTTTCTATTTTATTTACGGGTCATTTTTTGAGATATCACAGGAAACTTGCCCCTCCCCACAACACACACATGCCTGCAGATTTACACATTCTGTATACATGGTTCATAAAGACTTCATCTGGAACTTTCTGGAGAAAAGCTGATTACCCATGATCAAGAATGGAGTTAAGAGAAGCAACACAGGTTCTGGGACAGACCCCGTTTTGGGCTCAAGACATCCTGACACCTTCCCCGCCAGAGGAGAGGTGTCCAACTGGAAGGGCTCTCCCTGAAGGAGTAGGTGAGGGAGCCATCTTGGATCCCAGATCCCTCAGAGACCAGTCTGTACAGGACAGCTTGCTGACTGCAAAGGATGCATCATCACACAGCTTCTGGGACAGGCAGAAGTGACACAGCTTCTGGGACTGACCCAGTTTCAGGCTCTAGACATCAAGGCACCTTCCCCACCAGAGGAGAGGTGTCCACCCGGGAGGACCCTGCCAGCTGGAGCATGTGAGGGAGCCGTTTTGGGTCCCAGGTCCCTCAGAGACCAGTCTGCGCAGGTAAGTGCACAGGCTGCAGAGGAAACACATCTTCTGGGACAGGCCCTTTATCAGGCATTCATCTTTAGCTAGGAGGCAGGTCTGAACAACAGACCTCTGTGTACCTTCCCTGCAAGAGGAGAGCTTGCCTGCAGAGAGTACTCTGACCACAGAGACTCAGGAAAGAGCTGGACTCCCAGGACTGCTGAGAGAGGCTAACAGAATCGCAGGAGGAACAAGCTACAGCCAGAGACAACAATAACAACTAACACCAGACATTATCAGATGGCAAAAGGCAAATGTAAGAATCTTACTAACAGAAACCAAGACAGCTCACCATCTTCAGAACCCAGCACTTCCACCTCAGCCAGTGCTGGATACCCCAACATGCCCAAAAAGCAAGACTCAGATTTAAAATCATATCTTATGAAGCTGGTAGAGGACATTAAGAAGGACATTAATAACTCACTTAAAGAAATACAGGAGAACAGTGCTAAAGAGGTTAAAGTTCTTAAAGAGAAAACACAAAAATCCCTTAAAGAACTACAGGAAAACACAACCAAACAGGTGATGGAATTGAACAAAACCGTCCAAGACCTAAAAAGGGAAGTAGAAACAACAAAGAAAACCCAAAGTGAGACAACTCTGGAGATAAAAAAGGAAAGAAATCAGGAACCATAGATGTGAGCATCAGCAACAGAATACAAGACATGAAAGAGAGAATCTCAGGTGCAGAAGAATCCATAAAGAACATGAGCACCACAATCAAAGAAAATGCGAAATGCAAAAAGATCCTAACTCAAAACATCCAGGAAATCCAGGACACAATGAGAAGACCAAACCTACAGATAATAAGAGTAGATGAGAATGAAGACTTTTAACTTAAAGGGCCAGCAAATATCTTCAACAAAATTATGGAAGAAATCTTTCCAAACCTAAAGAAAGATATGCCCATGAATGTACAAGAAGCCTACAGAACTCCAAATAGACTGAACCATAAAAGAAATTCCTCTCGACACATAATAATCAGAACAACAAATGTACTAAATAAAGATAGAATATTAAAAGCAGTAAAAGGAAAAGGTCAAGTAACATATAAAGTCAGGCCTATTAAAATTACACCAGACTTCTCACCGGAGACTATGAAAGCCAGAAGATCCTGGACAGATGTTATACAGACGCTAAGAGAACACAAATGCCAGCCCAGGCTACTATACCCAGCAAAACTCTCAATTACCATAGATGGAGAAACCAAAGTATTCCATGACAAAACCAAATTCACACAATACCTTTCCACAAATCCAGCCCTTCAAAGGATAATAAGGTGAAAACACCAACGCAAGGATGGAAACTACACCCTAGAAAAAGCAAGAAAGTAATCCTTCAACAATCCTAAAAAAAGACAGCCACAAGAACAGAATCCCAACTTTAACAAGAAAAATAACAGGAAGCAGCAATTACTTTTCTTTAATTTCTCTTAACATCAATGGACTCAATTCCCAAATAAAAAGACATAGACAATAGACTAGCTACAGAAACAGGACCCAACATTTTTCTGCTTACAGGAAACCCACCATAGGGACAAAGACAGACACTACCTCAGACTGAAAGGCTGGAAAACAATTTTCCAAGCAAAAGGTCTGAAGAAACAGACTGGAATAGCCATTTTAATATCAAATAAAATTGACTTCCAACAAAAAATTATCTAAAAAAGACAAGGAGGGGCACTTCATACTCATCAAAGGTAAAATCAACCAAGATGAACTCTCAATTCTGAATAGCTATGCTCTGAATACAAGGGCAGCCACATTCATTAAAGAAACTGTAGTAAAGCCCAAAGCACACATTGCACCTCACACAATAATAGTGGGAGATTTCAACACCCCACTCTCACCAATGGACAGATCCTAGAAACAGAAACTAAACAGAGACACATGGACATTAACAGAAGTTATGAAACAAATGGATTTAATAGATATCTACAGAACATTTTATCATAAAACAAAAGATATACTTTCTTTTCAGTGCCACATGGTACCTCCTCCAAAATTGACCATATAATTGGCCAAAAAACAAGCCACCACAGATACAAAAATATTGAAATTATCCCTTGCATCCTATCTGACCACTATAGATTAAGGCTGATATTCAATAACAACATAAATAAGATAAAGCCAACATTCACGTAGAAACTGAACAACACTCTACTCAATGATTCCTTGGTCAAGGATGAAATAAAGAAAGAAATTTAAAACTTTCTAGAGTTTAATGAAAATGAAGCCACAACATTCCCAAATTTATGGGACACAATGAAGGCAGTCCTAAGAGGAACACTCATGCCTCCAAATGAAACTAGAGAGAGCATACACTAGCAGCTGGACAGCACACCTAGAAGCTCTAGAACTAAAGGAAGCAAATTCACCCAAGAGGAGTAGATGGCAGGAAATAATTAAACTCAGGCCCGAAATCAACCAAGTGGAAACAAAAAGAACTATTCAAAGAATCAAACAAACCAGGAGCTGGTTATTTGAGAAAATCAACAAGATAGATAAACCGTTAGCCAGACTCACTAGAGGGCACAGGGACAGCATCCTAATTAACAAAATCAGAAATGAAAGGGGAAAAATAGCAACAGATCCTGAGGAAATCCAAAACATCATCAGATTCTACTACAAAAGGCTATACTCAACAAAACTAGAAAACCTGGATGACATGGACAACTTCCTAGAGAGATACCAGGTACCAAAGTTAAACCAGGATCAGATTAACAATCGAAACAGTCCCATTTCCCCTAAAGAAATAGAAGCAGTCATCAATAGTCTGCCTACCAAAAAAACCCCAGGACCAGATGAGTTTAGTGCAGAGTTCTATCAGACCTTCAAAGAAGACCTAATTCCAACTCTCCTCAAATTATTCCACAAAATAGAAACAGAAGGTACTCTACCCAATTCATTCTATGAAGCCACAGTTGCTCTGATAATTAAACCACACAAAGATTCAACAAAGAAAGAGAACTTCAGACCAATTTCCCTTATGAATATCCATGCAAAAATACTCAATGAAATCCTTGCAAACTGAATCCAAGAACACACCAAAACGATCATCCATCATGACCAAGTAGGCTTCATCCCAGGGATGCAGGGATTGTTTAATATATGAAAATCTATCAACATAATCCACTATACAAACAAACTCAAAGACAAAAAACACATGATCATCTCCTTAGATGCTAAGAAAGCATTTCACAAAACCCAACACCCTTTCATGATAAAAGTCTTTAAAGGATCAGGAATTCAAGGCCCATACCTAAACATAGTAAAAGCAATATACAGCAAACCAGAAGCCAACATCAAACTAAATGGAGAGAAACTTCAGGCAATCCCACTAAAATAGGGACTAGACAAGGCTGACCACTATCTCCCTACCTATTCAATATAGTATTGAAGTCCTAGCCAGAGCAATTCGACAACAAATGGAGATCAAGGGGATACAAATTGGAAAGAAAAAAGTCAAAATATCACTGTTTGCAGATGATATGATAATATATAAGTGACCCCCAAAATTCCACCAGAGAACTCCTAAACCTGATAAACAGCTTCAGTGCAGTAGCTGGATATAAAATTAACTCAAACAAATCAATGGCCTTTCTCTACACAAAGGACAAAAGGGCTGAGAAAGACATTAGGGAAACAACATCCTTCACAATAGTCACAAATAATATAAAATACCTTGGTGTGACTCTAACTAAGGAAGTTAAAGATCTGTATGACAAGAACTTCAAGTCTCTGAAGAAAGAAATTGAAAGAGATCTCAGAAGATGGAAAGATCTCCCATGTTCATGGATTGGCAGGATTAATATAATTAAAATGGCTATCTTGCCGAAAGCAATCTATAGATTCAATGCAATCCCCATCAAAATTCCAACTCAATTCTTCACTGAGTTAGAAAGGGTAATTTGCAAATTCATCTGGAATAATAAAAAACCAAGGATAGAAAACTCCTAAATATATATGCAAACTATTCTCAACAATAAGAGAACCTTTGGTGGAATCCCCATGCCTGACATTAAGCTATACTACAGAACAATTTTGATAAAAACTGCATGGTACTGGTACAGTGACAGACAGGTAGATCAATGGAATAGCATTGAAGACCCAGAAATGAATCCACACACCTATGGTCACTTGATCTTTGACAAGGGAGCTAAAACCATCCAGTGGAAAAAAGACAGCATTTTCAACAAATGGCACTGGCACAACTGGTGGATAACAAATAGAAGAATGCAAATTGATCCATTTTTATTTTCTGTACAAAGCTCAAGTCTAAGTGGATCAAAGACCCCACATAAAACCAGTTTTGCTGAAAATTATAGAGGAGAAAGTGGGGAAAACCCTTGAAGATATGGGCAAAGGGGAAAAAGTCCTAAACAGAACAGCAATGGCTTGTGTTGTAAGATCAAGAATTGACAAATGGGACCTCATAAAATTACCGAGCTTCTGTAAGGCAAAAGACACTGTCAAGAAGACAAAAAAGCCACCAACAAATTATGAAAGGATTTTTACCAATCCTAAATCAGATAGGGGACTAATATCCAATATCTACAAAGAGCTCAAGAAGCTGGATTCCAGAAAATCAAATAACCGCATTAAAAATGGGGTACAGAGCTAAACAAAGAATTCTCAACTGAGGAGTACTGTATGGCTGAGAAGCACCTGAAAAATTGTTCAACATCTGTAATCATCAAGGAAATGAAAATCAAAACAACATTGAGATTCTACCTCACATGAGTCAGAATGGCTATCATCAAAAATTCAGGTGACAGCAGTTGCTGGCGAGGATGTGGAGAAAGAGGAACACTCCTCCATTGCTAGTGGAATTGCAAGCTTGTACAACCACTCTGGAAGTCAGTCTGGAGGTTCCTCAAAAAATTGGACATAGTACTACAAGAAGATCCAGCAATACCTCTCCTGGACATATACCCAGAATATGTTCCAATTGGTAATAAGGACACATGCTCCACTATGTTCATAGCAGCCTTATTTATACTAGCCAGAATCTGGAAAAAAACCCAGATGTCCCTCAAAAGAGGAATGGATACAGAAAATGTGGTACATTTACACAATGGAGTACTACTCTGCTATTAAAAAAATGAATTTATGAAATTCTTGGTCAAATGGATGTATCTGGAGGATATCATCTTTAGTGAGGTAACCCAATCATAAAAGAAGTCAGTAGATATGTACTCACTGATAAGTGTATATTAGCACAGAATCTTAGAATACCCAAGATACAGTTTGCAAAAACACAAGAAAATCAAGAAGGAAGACCAGTGTGTGGATACTTCATTACTCCTTAGAATAGGGAACAAAATACCCATGAAAGGAGTTACAGAGACAATGTTTGGAGCTAAAATGAAAGGATGGACTATCCAGAGACTACCCCACCTGGAGATCTATTCCATAATCAGCCACCAAACCCAGATACAATTGCATATGCCAGCAAGAGTATGCTGAAGGGACCCTGATATAGCTGTCTCCTATGAGGCTATGCCAGTGCCTAGCCAATACAGAAGTGTATGCTCACAGTCATCTATAGGATGGAACACAGGGCCCCCAATGGAGAAGCTAGAGAAAGTACCCAAGGAGCTGAAGGGGTCTGCAACCCTATAAGAGGAACAACAATATGAACTAACCAGAACCCCCAGAGCTTGTCTCTAGCTGCATATGTAGCAGAAGAGAGAAGAGAGACCCCTTGGCATTGCAAACTTTATATGCCCCAATACAGGGGAATGCCAGGGCCAAGAAATAGGCGTGGGTTGGTAGGGGACCAGAGTGGGGGAGTGTATAGGGAACTTTCGGGATAGCATTTGAAATGCAAATTAAGAAAATATCTATTTAAAATTTTTTTGGAAAAAAAAAAGATGGCCATTGTCGGACTACTCAAACCACATCCTATAAGACAGTCTAATAAATCCTACATATATTTAAAAAAAGGAATGGAGTTAAAAGGGTTAGCAAGATGGCTTAACAATTAATAGCATTTGTTACTCCTGCAGAAGACCAGATCTCAAAGTTTTGTGTAACTCCAGATCCAGGGGAATCTGATATTCCATTTGCCCCCATGAAAAACCTTCACTCAGACACATACACACATATACCATTAATATAGTATACATATAGAATACATAATGGGAGGCAGACTATTATACACATAAAATAAAAGTAGTTACATCTTAAAGAAAGACGATAAAGAATAAGACATTTAAAGCACAGAAGACATTGGTAGAAATACATGCAAAGCTTTTGTTAATTACACTGAGTGTTGGTAGACTCACTTCTACTTCCAGGCAATGTTGTAAAAGTTGGCTTCAGGAAACTTACCCAAGGCTGTACATTCTGGACCTTAAACTACTAGACATTCAGAAAAAAATATTATGAAGTCATTGTTTTTAAACCCAGAACAAGATAGGTGTTATCCAGAAGGAAGTAAAAGAAATCCTGCCTAAATTCAGTTTTAGATTGGACATTGGAAATGGTCCCAAGACAGAGCTCTTTGACTTTGATGGGTTGAAGAAACAGATGTTGGAGTGCAAAGAGGTTGTAGTGGCTATAATGAGGAAAGTCTTTGGAGAATTAAAGAGCTCCGTGAAAAATGCAGATTCAGACACATAGAAAGGCACCCTCTGAGCCTTTGGCTGAGTCACAATAAAAAAAAATGTGTAAGAAGAAAGAGAATGGGGATGTGGAGATACCAGGGCCTAGGGAAAAACATTTCCAAATAAGTAGTAAAGGAGAAAAATCCAAATTATCCTTCTTTTTTATTGGTTGTTTTGTTTATTTACTTTTCAAATTTACCTTCCCAGTTTCCCCTTCCCAAGCCCCCATCACCTCATCCCCTGACTCCATGAGGGTGCTCCCCCACCTGCCCTCTCTCTCCTGCCTCAGTGGCCATCAAGCCTCCATAGGACCAAGGGGCTCCCTTCCCAGTGATGCCAGATAAGGCCATATTCTTCTACATACACAGCTGGAACCATGGTACCCCCTGTGTACTCTTTGGTTGGTGGTATAGTCCCTGGGAGCTTTTGTGGGGGGTGGTCTGGTTGGTTGATGTTGTTCTTCCTATGAGGTTGCAAACCCCTTCAGCTCCTACAGCCCTTGCCCTAACGTCCCCGCTGGGATACATGCGCTTAGTACCCCAATGTTTGGCTGTGTATATCGCATCAGTATTGGTCCAACTCTGGCAGAGCTTCTCAGGGTACAACTAAACCAGGCTCCAGTCGGCAAGCACCTCTTGGCATCAGCAATAGTGTCTGGGATTGGTGTCAGCAAATGGAATAGATCTCTAGGTGGGGCAGTCTCTAGATGACCTTTCCTTTAATTTCTGCTTCACTTTTTGTCCCTGGATTTCCTTTTGACAGGAGCCCTTCTGGCTAAGAATTTGGAGATGAATGTGTGGCCCCATCCCTCTACTGGGAGCTGTGCCTGTCCACTGGATATGATCTCTACAGGTTCTATCTCCTCTTTGTTGAGTATTTTGGTTAAAGTCCTCCCTGTTGGGTCCTGGGAACCTCTTGGGTTTCTAGCATCTGGGACTTTCTAGTGGCTTCCCCCAGTTTCGCCTCCCCACTACTGCACATCTACTTTCAAATTCCTGAAATTATCTTTCTACATACACACACACACACACACACACACACACACACACGCATGTGCATGCATGCATGCCCACACACACACACCTACACCTACACAGGCACATATACACACAGACACACATAGAGACACATATACACAGATACACATACTGGGTTATGTACACACAGGTGAGATACACACACCATCTAAACACATATACAATCTAATCTCCAGTTCTTAGAATATTAAAAATCTATTTCTCCTGTTTCCTTTTGGTAATTATTTTTTAATTGAAAAAAAAAACATTGTTTTATACAATATATTCTGATCACAATTTTTCTCCACACAAACTCCAGGCCCTTTCTTCCTCTGTGTCTTTACAAAGCAAGCAAATAGGTAAACAAACGAACAAACAAAACCCTTAAATAATCCAAAAAAGAAACACAAGAAGCACAAACACCCTAAAGACACTAAATTAGAGACTAATATACAAATAAAATACCAATACGATTTTTTAAATGCCTTATTTTCAACAAACAATAAAAAGTCTACAAAAATATCATCAAGTTTGCTTTGCGTTGGCCATCTGCAGCCGGACATGGGACATGCTCTTTAAATATGGTTACTACACTGACTCCATTGAAGAGGTTTTTCTTTGAAAATGGGTATCAATTGCAGATGGCTTCTTAGGTACACTTGTGAGCCCACATTCCTTCTCAGCACCAGGAACCCATTTGCCTTTAACCTGTACAGGTCTTGTGCATGCTACCACACTCTGAATTTACATACGCATCAGTCCTCTTATATCTGGAAGACATGCTTTCCTTTAAGTTAACTGTCTGGTTCTTATACTATTTCTGCCTCCTCTTCTGCAGGTTTTTCTGAGCTCCAGGATGAGGGACTTGATGAAGAGATCACATTTAAAACTGAGTGTTTCAAAACTCTCATTTTCTATACATTGTCCAATTGTGGTGAGTTACCATCTACTACAAGAGGAAGTTTCACTGATGTTGGCTAAGTAAAGCCCTCATCTATAGGGATAGCAACATGTCATTAGATGTCACTTTATTGCTATATCTCTTTAGCAAAACAATAATATTTGCTTTCCCCCCAGTCCCATGCCTGTCTAATTTAAGGTTCATGGCCACTCAAGCAGTGTCAGGTAGGAGTCCCATTCTGTAGATTCCAATCAGGGAGTGTTTGGTTACTCCCACAACGTTTGTGCCACTCTTACACCAGCATCTGTTTCAGGCAAGTCACTATTGTAGACTGTATAGTCTGTAGCTGGATTGATGCTTATATTTCTCCTCTGCTATTTTGCAGAGTGCCTTCGAGTGCCATGAACACTAGTCAGTAGGAACAAAGGCTCTAATTAGGCACTAACTCAACTTCTCCATATTCAGTGAGATGGCTAAGGGTGGCCTTCAGCAATAGGGTTTTACCATATGTCTCTATAGAGCAGCTAATAGCCTAGGAAATAGCCAGAGATGTTTGGAGGTTTCTATAGAGTGCCTTTGGACAATGACTCAACTATATGTATATGTAACTCATTTCTGACACTGGAGGTTTTACTTGGTGGGAAAAGGAGTCTAGTTGGCATATTGTCTATATCACATAATTTTGTGACTCCATTTAGACTTCTTTCATATGTGTATATATTTTGGAAACTTTCTACAGCAGAATATTTTCTTATGATGGGCCTCAAATGGCCCATCCATTCCCATATTCCATTTCACACAATTCCTTATCCACTTAATTCTCCTATTCCAGTCTTTCTCTGCCTGTCCATAACTATATATTCTATATCCACTTTCTTGGGGAATCTTCCCTCTCACCAGTCCCTCACTTAATACCTAACATCAGTTTTATTTAGGTGGTATCATGTCTATCAAATGCTTAAAAGCTAACAACCACATATAAGAGAAAATATAAAGTATTTGTATTTTAGGGTATGGATTACTTCACTCAGGATGAGTTTTTCTAGTTTCATCCATTTACCTAAACATTTCACAATTTCATTTTTTCTTAAGAGCTGAATAACATTTTATTGTGTAAATGTACTACATTATCCATTCATTAGCTAATAGCTGTCTAGGCTGTTTCCAGTTTCTGGCTATTATAAATAGATCAGAAAAAAAAAAAAAACCATGGGTAAGCAAGTATCTCTATACCAGAATATAGAATATTTTGGGTATATGCCCCTAGGTCTTGGGGTACATCTATCCCTGCTTCCTGGGAGTTGCCTCACTGGTTTCCTTAGTGACCATACAAATTTGCATTCTTACCAGCAATGATTAAGCGTTCTTACTTGTATTCACATCCTCAGCAGCATTAGCTTTCATTTGTTTATTGATCTCGGCCACCCTTATTGGTTCCATTAAAATTCATGATCTTGGTCTTTAGTTCTTGCCTTCATACAGGGACAAAGAGAACTTCCTAAATCAGATTCTGAAAATATCTTCAACCACATGGCCCTTTTGACCAAATCATGCAACCAGAACTTCATTGTTCTCCTTGGTGCAGTTCAGGCAATCATCACTGTGCATAAACGCTGTGATTTTCTTGCTGTTCTTGGTAAGCTAAACCCAGACATACCTCATGATAACAGAAATGCTTTAATGAGAAAAGATTGAAAGAGATATGTCTGCCTAAAAATTAGGCAACAATATTAACTGTTATTCAAGTTAGATAAGAACCTTAATCTTTGACTCATAGAGTCGACGAACACCAGCACCATACAGCTAGCTTTATGGGCATACGCACTTTGTGGTCAAATCATTGGTTCTTAGGCATGGAAACAGTATTATTTCTCCTTTTTAAAGACTGGTACTGGGGTCCTACTGCTGATTACCCATATCTGAATTTTAAAGAAAGGGCCATGGACAGTGAATCAAATGATCAGATGGTTTGTCACAGAAGGAATTACCTTTTAAAGTGTTCTATACAATCCAGATAATGATCGATAATAGCTATATTTTTGGTTTCAAATGAATGAACTTATTAATAATGTAGAAAGCAAGGGTAAAACAACAAATGGTGGATAACAGATAGAAGCAGCTAACAGATATCAAATATGATAACATGTATAACATCTGGCAGAGACAACTGGAGTAGTCTTATTGAGAGAACCAACAAAAGTAACATTATCAAGCCACTGTTACCCACCAGAAACTGACTAGGGAAGTCGAGGCAGTCAGCTGTAGTTCTCAGTTGAATTTTCTCTCCATGAATGAGCTTCTAGCCTACCATTCCTAGTGGAGGTATTTGGGTTATTTATAGCCTCTTTTTTTTCACTATTGTTACAGGTAGAAAAATGGATGAAAGGAGGAAGGAAGAGGGAGAGAGGGAAGGAGGGATGAATGGATGGTAAGAGGATAGATGGATGGATGAATAGACAGGCAGGTAGACAGACAGATATTATAAATATATAAATAAACCTTCTCAGTCCATATAATATTATTTATATATACATTATTTTAGGGCTGACCATTTGGTATTGGATAACTTGCTCTTTCTGGAGGAAGACTATTTTATACCACAGAATAATAAAATGTCTATTAGAGATGGTTTGTCTTCTACATGAGCATTGTGCAAGAGAACAATGTTTTTAACACTCTTGGATAATTACTGTTTGCTGTTCTCCTTGTTATAGAAGCAAGGAGCCAGCCAATGCCCTTCCCAGAAAATGCCCTTGGGAAACACTTTGAGACAGGTCTGGGTCTGAAATGGAGGGAAGACTACCCCACTACCAGAATCAGCTTACCACTAAGCTTAAACAGTGCATTAAATCAATATTATATTGCATATTAGTGAGTAAAGTGATATGTCTTCAGTTATTAAAATGCTTATTACAAAGACAATGTAGATGAAGAATTGTTAAGTTAGCTGAACACAGTCCAATGCTACATTGTGCATAGTGGCTTGGATCTGAAACATCCTCCCAGACTCCTATTCTGAGCATTTGGTCCCCAGATGGTGGTGCTGCTTTGAGAAGCGGAGCCTGGCTCAGTCACTAGGGCTGGGCCTGTGGTGGCTGTTAGCCAGGTCTCTTGTTCTTGAGGCTTCCTGTTTGGCCAAGATGCAAGGAGGCTCTGTCACATAGTCATACACCAAAAGCTCCACCATACCTTCTCTACTCTATGATGGACCAGAGTCACTCTGAAGCCATGAGTCTAAACAAGTACTTCCCCCCTTAAGTTGTATGAGATATCCTGTCACGTGATGAGAAAAGTAGCCAATACATGTGTATAAGTAGCCATACATGACGACATGAAAAATGATGTCAGTGGTAACACTAGAAGGACTCTAACAGAGTGCTGATGAAAGAGTTATAGTAACTTACAGTTTCTTGTTTCCAAATTCTCTGACTCATAGGTTGAGGTGTGTGTGTGTGTGTGTGTGTGTGTGTGTGTGTGTGTGTGTGTGTGTGTATGTGTGTGTGTGTGTGTGTGTGTGTATGTGGTGTGGTGTGGTATGCCTGTGTGTATGAATGTGTGTATGCCTGTGAATGTGTGCATGTATGTGATACATCTGTGTATGTGTGTGATACATGTGTATATGTATATGTGAGTATGTAATTGTATGTTTGTATGTATATGTATGTGGGTATGTGTGTATGTGTGTGCATGTGTGCATGTGTGTATGCATGTGTTCATGTGAGTGTGTGTGTATATATGTGTAGAAGATGCATAGCAAGCAGTGAGCATAAAGCCGAATGAGTTGCTTTCCTGTGGACCCTTCCAGTATCCTTTTGTCCTCTTTTCCCTTTCAGACTGCATCAGTGTGGGTGCCATCTTGTTAAAACTAAAGGATGGGGCTGCCTAACTTTGTAGTTCCCTGGCAGGGCAATAGTGTCATGACAGTATGACTTAATCTTAACCTTTCAGGCCTCTCAAATTGCAGGTTCTCTCTCTCTCTCTCTCTCTCTCTCTCTCTCTCTCTCTCTCTAAGTCAGTCTTACAGAATAGCTCCTTTCCCAATGGATATTAATTAAAAAGAAAACATTATATTAAATCTTTTGCCAGAGGATGTCGAAAGTCTTTCTGCAGCTGATAGAACAAAGCATACACAGTTTAAGTACTGCAAGGCTGATTCTGACTTAGGAGTAGGATAATGGTTTCTGTTATTCCTTCTTTTAGAATCACAAACCCGCGTGCTCCTCCGTAACTTAGCAAAGTAAGCACTTAGATCCATCCCATAATCAGTCATTAAACTCAGACACTATGGCATAGGACAGCTAGTGCCTACTTAAGGGACCCTGATATAGCTGTCTCGTACAGAAGTGGATGCTTATAATCATCTATAAAAGGAAACACAGGGCCCACAATGGAGAAGCTAGAGATAGAACCCCAGGAGCTGAAGGGGTCTGCAACCCTAGAAGAGGATCAGCAATATGAACTAACCAGAACCCCCAGAACTCATGTCTCTAGCTGCATATGTAGCAGAAGATGGCCTAGTCAGTCATCATTGGGAAGAGAGGCCCCTTGGTACTGCAATCTTTATATGCCCCAATACAGGGGAACGCCAGGGCCAAGAAGTGGGAGTGGGTGGACAGGGGAGCAGGGAGGGGGAGGGGAGAGGGGACTTTCGGAATAGCATTTGAAATGTAAATTAAGAAAATATCTAATAAAAAAAATGGAAGAAAAAAAAAAAGATGCATCCTGTATTCCCCACAGTAGATATGAGGATGAGTGACCACAGTTTTTCCACACTTTCAAAAAGTTGATCAGTGCTGCACTGCTTTGTAAGGTCACTGGCTATTTCCTGCAGCCCCCTAGAACTCTGGCTGGGCAGCTCCTCGGAAGAGCCATCCTAGGCAGCGATGCTCCTCAGCTCGCCTTCGCTTGCACATAGCCGAAGCTTCTAAGACACATTGGTGCAAACATAAACAGAGGTTTTTAAAGTATCTATGCCATGGTCACCAGAACTCTCTGGAGATCCAGCATACTCTTGTGAGCCCAGAAAGTGCCCACTCTCAATCATCCCACTCCCAGTGACAGCCTACTCTTGTTTCTATTCCCACACATTAGCTCCAACTTTCCTAAACTGTACATAATTGGAATTACACAGGATATAATTTCTTGTATTCAGCTCTTTAGCTAAATGTTTTATAAATGGATTTGTATTTTTGCGTGCACAACCACTTCATTCCCCATACACCCAAAAGTTTCTGTGGATGAGCAAGAATGTTGATGATCTAAGGCAGTGATAGGCTGGGATGCAGGAAGTACTCTCGCACAGTTTTCTCACCATATATTTTCATTTCTCATATCTAAATACTTAAGAGTGTGCATCACAGGAACCTAGCATGCCTGTCTTCTGAGAGACTCTACCAGCAGCTGACTGAGACAGATGCAGATACCCACAGACAAATATTGGACAGAGGTCAGGAACCTCTATGGAAGAGTTAGGGGAAGGATTGAAGGAGCTGAAGGGGCTGGCAACCCCATAGGGACACCAACAGAGTCAATTAATCTGGACCCCTGGGAGCTCCCAGAGACTAAGCTACCAACCAAAGAGCATACATGGGCTAGCCCAAAGCCCCCCAGAGCTTAAATAGTAGAGGGCTGCCTTGTCTGGGCTCAGTGACAAAGGATTGCCTAATCAGTAGAGACATGATGCCCTAGAGGGGGGGGGATACCTGTGGGGTAACACCCTCTCAGAGGCAAAGGGGAGAGGGGATGGGAGGAAGAACTTCTTGAAGGAGTACCAGAAAGAGGCAACATTTAGGATGTTAATACATTTTTTAAATTACTTTGGAGCGAAACTTCTAGGTATTTTGTTTAAAAAGATTGTCCATGTAGAACTTCCAAGACAGTTGTCCCGTTTTATGTTGATTTTTATTATTGATTAGGTCGTACACAACACGAGCTGCCCTTGGTGCTCAGCTTCCTGCTGCTGTGCCCAGCTCCGAATTTCCCTTCTTACCGACAGTATCAGCTGTTCTCTCTTTCTTTGCTACCTTCATCAAGGTGCTGCCTGAATCTTCGTTTTAACTACTTGGTGGATCTCTAGGGATAAGTCATAGTGGCTTTAATTTGCATTCTCCTTGTGACAGTTACACTGAGCCCATTTTAATATATCTTTCAGTATCTTTCTCTGTAAAATGTTGAAGAATGTTTTCATTTTTATTGGCTTATCTTCACCATTGATTTATATATTCTGAACACCTGGGGTGGGTTGTTATGCAATATTTCTCCCAATTTGTATTGTTTCTTGGTTTCCTTACATGTATCTTCTGGTATTCAGCATTTTCTCTTTTTCTATCTCTTGATTTTATTATTATTATTATTATTATTATTAGTAGTAGTAGTAGTAGTAGTAGTAGTAGTAGTAGTAGTATCTTTAAACTCACAGTCCATTTGCTAGCCCCCTCTTGTTCTACCCACCAACACATCCCCATTCCCTCCTCCCCCATCTCCAAGAGGATGTTGCCACACCACCACACCCCGCAAGGCCTTCCAACTCCCTGGGGCCTCAAGTCTCACAAGGCGAAGATGTGTCTTCTCTCACTGAGGCCAGAACAGGCAGTCTATGTTGTATATATGCCATGCTGGCCTTGGACCAGCCAGTGTATGCTGCCATGTGGTTGGTGGTTCAGTATTCAAGAGATCTGAAGGGTCCAGGATTTTTGAGACTGCTGGTCTTCCCATGGGGTCATCCTCCTCCTCCTCAACCTCTTCCAGACTTTCCCCAATTCAACTTCAGGGGTCCCCAACTTCAGACCATTGGTTGGGTGCAAGTATCTGCCTCTGTCTCAATCAGGTGCTTGTTGGGCCTCTCAGAGGGTAGCCATGCTAGTCTCCCATCTGTAAGCACAACACAGCATTAGTAACAGTATCGGGCCCTGGTGCTGACCCCTGAGATAGGTCCATATTTGGGCTTGTCATTGGACCTCCTTCCCCACAGTCTCCTCTCCATTTTTGTGCCTGCAGTTCTCCCAGACAGGAACAACCCTAGGTCAGAGTTCCTGACTGTGGGATGGCAACCCCATTTTTTCACCTAATGCTGTCTTTCTACTGGAGGTGGACTCTACAAGTTCCCTATCCCCACTGCTGGGCATCTAACCCTTTGAGTCTTGAGATTCTCTCATTTCCTGGTCTCTGGTACATTCTAGAGGCTCCCTCCTCCACCTCCTATATCCCAAGGTTGTATATTTTCATTCATTCTGCTGGCCCTTGGGGATTCACTTCTGGTCCCTGGCCCTGAATACCTGATCATGTTCCACTTTTCCCCTGTCTCTCCCATTCCCCTTTGCAATCCAGTTCCCTCCCTCCATCTGCCTTCTGCTTTCTTCTCCCTCCCACTATCTTGAAGGTAACTCTAACCAAACAAGTGAAAGATCTATATGACAAGAACTTCAAGCTCTCAAAAAATAAATCAAAAATACCTAAAAAATGAAGAGATCTCCCATGCTCATATATTGGTAGGATTAACATAGTAAAAATGGCCATCCTACCAAAAGCAATCTACAGATTCAATGCAATCCCCATCAAAATTCCAACACAATTCTTCAAAGACATGGAAAGATCCACTCTCAATTTCATATGAAAAAACAAAAAACCCAGAAAAGCAAAAACAATTCTTAACAATAAAAGAACTTCTGGAGGAATCACCATCCCTGACCTTAAGCTTTACTACAGAGCAATAGTGATCAAAAATGACATGGTATTGGTACAGAGACAAACACATTGGTCAATGGAATAGAATTGAAGACCCAGAAATAAAACCACACACTTATGGACACTTGATATTTTACAAAGAAGACAAAAATATACAATGGAAAAAAGAAAGCATCTTCAATAAATGGTGCTGATCTAACTGGCTGTCTGTATGTAAAAAATGAAAATTAATCCATATTTGTCACCTTGCACAAAGCTCAAGTTCAAGTGGATCAAGAACCTCAATATAAAACCAGATACAATGAATCTAATGGAAGAAAAAGTAGGAAAGATCCTCAAACTCATAGGAGCTGGGGAGGGGGTGATTCCCTAAACAGAACTCCAATGGCTCAGGCTCTAAGATCAAGAATTGATAAATGAGATCTCATGAAACTGAAAAGCTTCTGTAAGGCAAAGGACGTAGTCAATAAGACAAATTGGCAACCTACAGATTGGGGAAAAATATCTTCACTAACCCCACATCTGATAGAGGGCTAATATCCAAAATATATAAAAAAAACTCAAGAAGCTAACCTCCAAAACACCAAACAACCCAATAAAAAAATTAGGTTTAGAACTAAACAGAGAATTCACAACAGAGGAATCTTGAATGGCTGAGAGGCGATTAAAGATATGTTCAAAGTCCTTAGTGATCAGGGAAAAGTAAATAAAAATGGCCCTGAGATGCCACCTCACACCAATCACAATGGCAAAGATCAAAAACTCAGGTGACAGCACATGTTGGTGAGAATGTGAAGAATGAGGAACACATCTCCATTTCTGGTGGGATTGCAAACTGGTACAATCATTCTGGAAATCAATCTGGAGGTTCTTCAGAAAACTGGAAATAGATCTACCTGAAGACCCACCTATACTACTCCTGGACATATATCCAAAAGATGTCTCACCATTCCACAAGGGCACCTGTTCCACTATGTTTATAGTGGCCTTAATTGTGATAGCCAGAAGCTGGAAATAACCCGGATGTCCCACAACAGAAGAAAATGTTCATTAACACAATAGAATACTATTCAGCTACTAAGAACGAGGACATCTTGAGTTTTGCAGACAAATGGATGGAACTCATCCTGAGTGAGGTATCTCAGACCCCAAAGGAAATGCATGGTATGTACTCTCTAATAAGTGGATCCTCGCCAAAAAAAGTACAGAATACCCAGGACACAATCTACAGAACTCAAGAAGGTTAACAAATATTTTCACATTTTATTGAAAACCAGTTTTGCTGGTTTCTTCTGTTAGTGTGAGAAAATATTCTGACAAAAAACAACTTATGGGAGAAAAGGTTTATTTCATGTTAGAGGTCACGGAGAATTCAGAGTGGAAACACAAAATAGGAACCTAAATTCAGGTCTTTTTGATATTTCTCTGGTCATGGAACTCACTTCTCAGTCAAGCAGTAGAGCAGAATGGATAAAAGAATGTGCCTTACTGTCTTCTTTGCAGGCTCAAAGCTAGTCTTGTACACACCAGAACCACCTGTCCAGGGAATGGTGCTGCCCACAGTGGGCTGAGCCCTCTTGTATCAATTAGCAATCAAGACAATTCCTCACAAACAGGCCTAGTGACCAATCTGATGTTGGCATTCCCTCAATTGAAGCTCCCTTCTCCAGTAATTCTTCGCTGTGTTAAAGTTGGTAATTAATGCAAACTAGGAAACCAGAATGCCAGTTATTTGACTACAATTTTTATATATCACCTAAGAATATGCATTCTGAAAAAAAAAAGAATATGCATTCTGTAATACCATGGAGATGCTTGCCTTCCAAGATGCAAGTTTTACAAGTTCAAGTGCAAGATCAAGGCTCAAAGCCACCCCAGCCTCTTTTCATGTGCATTTTGAGGTGGGACAGGAGGATCCTCTTCTCTTTTTTATACGTTTATCCTAGAAATGAATAAAAGAGTAATCATTGACACTTGGAACCAGATAATGCCTTGTTGGGAAATTTGTGAGATGTTTAATCCCATTCCAGACCTTCCCTTGAAGAAACAATTATGACACTTACATATAGCACAGAAATTGCCGAAATCTAATATCAAAGTTGTCCCTTAAGGCATCTCAGTGTCACATAACAGTTCCAAGAGCATCCTTCCACTGTGGATTTATGGGAACTCTTTTCACAGTTCACTATTGTGTGTCTATGGCTCTCCCCTAAATTCTCTATACTGTTCACATGCTCAGCACATATTTATATAAATATCCTATGAAGCTAGCTGTATATTAACACGGGTAGTAAAGTATTTGACATTCATAACAATCAAGATTTAATTCTAAAACATTTTAAATTTTAATTTATTGCAGTTATAGATTTCTTGGCATTTTCTATAAACCAAATAATATTCTCCGTAACCAGTGATAAAATTATCTCTTCCCTCCAACCCACACACCTTTTAGTCTTGCCTTATTTCATTGAGGAGGACCTGTGATAAAATACTGAGAAGTAAACATGGATGTCCTAGTTCTTACCCAGCCCTGGAGGGGAGACACTCAGTATATCAGCAGTATGTATACTTTCTATGGGATTTTTAAAAATGCTTATCATGAAATAAAAGAATTCCTTTCTAGCCACAGACTCCTGGGAACTGTGAATTGGGAATAACAGTGCTTACATGACAATTTTAATCTTTTATTCTCAGCACATCTGTTCTAGACAATGTGTGCTTGGACCTTGCCTTTTATGTACAATCTGATCATTCTTCCCTTTAAAGTAGAGTGTGTGGTCCACTTACACTTTGTGTAACTGAAGACACAGTGAGCTTACACTGAATTTGATGTCCCCTTTTCCGCTCTCATCTTTATTTCTGTAACTTCCTCTCGCTATTCTATTTTGCTTTGAGTAAGACTTTCCATTGTATGTTTTTTTCAATTAACAAATCTTGCTAGAATCTGGGTTATTCGAAGAACCTGCCTTTCTAATCATCTTTATCCACACTGCTACCTCTTACATGAGCTCATCCTCATCATGTGTCCCATTTCTTAGGAAAAAAAAAGAACCAAGATTCTTTAGCCTCAAACTTTCGTCAAACTCATTAGGAAATTTACATTTTCAAAATCTATACTTTCAGAGTAAAAAAAAAAAAGGCCTTAAAAAGCAAAAGAACGCAGGCACCTTTCTGATTTGAAAAAAATAATAGACAATAAATGATCCTATTTGACCTCCACCTGTCCCCTCTGAGCTTCGCCTGCATTCGTCTTTTCTTTGCTGTTCAGTACACACCCATCACTAAGCATTGCACTCCAACACAAAAGAGCCAGTCAGCACCATAACAGTCTCCTGAAGGGAATCACTTTTTTCTGTGGGTGATAGCATCTTTTCCTTACATAATTCATCGTTTTTTACCAGCTGTTAATAAGAAAGTAGAAGAAAGAAATAGAGAAAGAATTTGAAAGGCTTATGCTCAAAAGCAAGCCGCCACTATGCCATAATAAATTTTCCTTTGGGAGCTTGAGGCCTTCTCAGGTTATACCATATATTATTTCCACAGACAACTTTTATTAGATTTACCCTGAAGGTCAAAGGAGAGATAATCACGAGGTCTTGGTTCTAGCTCTTTGAGTCTCACAAGCTTTGCTGTGAGAAGAGCAGAGATTTCATTGAACATCTTCAGTGTCCTGATTGTACCATCTACAAAATGATATGGTTAGATAAATAATTATAGTATTTAACATTTGCTAAGCCTTTCCTATGTGTCAGATACTCCACAAAAAACATGTATAGTGCTGATTAATCATCCCAAGTTTATGATAAAGGTTTTTCATTAATTATTGTCACATGACATGTTGAAGACAACAGCCAGTCATTATTTTGTGGTTGTTAAATTCTATTTGTGGTTGGTGTGTGTGTGTGTGTGTGTGTGTGTGTGTGTGTGTGTGTTTGTGTGTGTGTGTGTGTGTTGTATAACAGTTTCCAAGGGTAAAACATTCCATGATGAAACTGAAGTTCCTTAAGCAGGAAGGTAAACAACTCAGAATAGTTGTAGGAAGTCCCTGAAACTGAGCAGATTCACCAGATACCTCTGTGCCAATATAAGTAATAAAAGGTGAAAGTCTGCAAAGAAGACTCAGGGAAGATACCAGCTGCCTGGAAGAAACAGAAACCAGCCAGATGCCTGGAAGAGGTTTAGAATGCAAGCTTATACAACCACTCTGGAAGTCAGTCTGGCGTTATCTCAGAAAATTGGACATAGTACTACCAGAGGATCCAGCAATACCTCTCCTGGGCATATACCCAGAAGATGTTCCAACTGGTAAAAAGGACACATGTTCCACTATGTTCATAGCAGCCTTATTTATAATAGCCAGAAGCTGGAAAGAACCCAGATGTCCTTCAACAGAAGAATGGATACAGAAAATGTGGTACATCTACACAATGGAGTACTATTCTCCTATTTAAAAAATGAATTTATGAAATTCTTGGGCAAATGGATGTATCTGGAGGATATAATCCTTAGTGAGGAAACCCAATCACAAAAGAAGTCATTAGGTATGCACTCACTGATAAATGGATATTAGCCCAGAAACTTAGAATATCCAAGATACAATTTGCAAAACACAAGAGCATCAAGAAGGAAGACCAGCTCATGGATACTTCATTCCTCCTGTGAAGAGGAAACAAAATACCCATGAAAGGAGTTACAGAGACAAAGATTAGAGCTAAGATGAAAGGATGGACCATACAGAGACTACCCCACCACGGGGGATCCATCCCATAATCAGTCATTAAACTCAGACACTATGGCATAGAACAGCTAGTGCCTACTTAAGGGACCCTGATATAGCTGTCTCGTACAGAAGTGGATGCTTATAATCATCTATAAAAGGAAACACAGGGCCCACAATGGAGAAGCTAGAGATAGAACCCCAGGAGCTGAAGGGGTCTGCAACCCTAGAAGAGGATCAGCAATATGAACTAACCAGAACCCCCAGAACTCGTGTCTCTAGCTCTATATGTAGCAGAAGATGGCCTAGTCGGTCATCATTGGGAAGAGAGGCCCCTTGGTACTGCAATCTTTATATGCCCCAATACAGGGTAACACCAGGGCCAAGAAGTGGGAGTGGGTGGACAGGGGAGCAGGGAGGGGAGAAGGGGGAGGGGACTTTCAGAATAGCATTTGAAATGTAAATTAAGAAAATATCTAATAAAAACAAACAAACAAACATCTGAGTCACTTGGAAGGGATACTCTCCACCCTGCTAAGCTGCCTGTGGGCTGTGCAGTATTCTCTAGGTTCCCAGATTTTGACATCAGTGTTAATGTGGTCTTTGGTGATGCAGCTGTCTTTGAAACATTTCTACTTTGGTAAGTGACCCCTCATCTATATTTCTATAAACTCAGTAACACTCATTGGTTCACAAAGTTGGACTTCGGTGGTAGCTCTTCTTTTGTTTCTTATGAATTCCCTATCTGGGGTAAGTAGATGTGTGTTGCATCTTCCCAGGAAAGTTTTGTCATAAAACAGTGTGAGTGTGTGTGTGTGTGTGTGTGTGTGTGTGTGTGTGTGTGTGAGAGAGAGAGAGAGAGAGAGAGAGAGAGAGAGAGAGAGAGAGAGAGAATGCCACATGCATGTTGGTATTCCCGGAAGCCAGAAAAGGGCATTAGATCCTGTGAAACTAGAGTTACTGATAGTTGTAAGCAACCTAATATCAGTGTGAGGCACTGAATGCAGATTCTCTGGAAGTGCAGCAAGTGCTCTTAAGCTGCTGAGCCATCTCTTCTCCAGTCCTTTTGCTTTTTTGTACTTGTTATTGTTTGGTTTGGATTTTTTTTGTTTGTTTGTTTTTGTTTTTGTAGTTGGATCTTTGAAGGAGGGGCCTCACTCTACAGCCAAGGCTGGCCTGAAACTCACTATTTAGCCCAAGTTGGACTCAAATTCATGGCAATTTTTCTGCCTCAGTCTTCCAGGTACAGGAATTATAGCTATGAACCACCATCTCTTACTTAGTTTGCAAACTGTAAGAATCTCTTCAAAGTTTTATGTGGAAGACACAGCATTGGGTTTGCAACTGTCTGACTTTTCAGGCTGTTCTCATAATCTCCACAACAGCAGGTAAGAAGACGACTGTGGTAGTTTGAATGACAATGCCCCCATAAGTCTCAGGCAGTTGAATACATTATCCCTAATTGTTGGCAGTTTGGGGAAAAATAGGAAGTGTGGCCTTGCTAGAGGAAGTTACCCCCATTGAGGTGGGGCTGAGGATATAAGGCTCCACGTTTTGAGTATGCTTTCTCTGCTTCCTGTTTGTGGATTGGGATGTCATCTGTCAGGTATTGCTCTAGCCACCTGCTATCTGGTACCTCCACTCCCCCATAAAGGACTCTTAACTCTCTGGAACCATAAACCCAAATCAACTGCTTCTACTGCAATTTGCCTTTGTCTTAGTGTTTTATTGAAGCTATAGGAAAGTAACTAAGACAGAAGTTGGTACCAGGAAATAGGTTATTGTTGTGCCCAACCTTCCTATGTGGTTTACTGGAGGAATGCAGAAGACTTTGAATAAGAAAAGTAGTTGAATGATGTAAGTAGAACTTAGTGGGCCGTGCTAGTAGCATCCTTGAAGATGGTAGTGCTGAGAGCACTGTGCACTGTGAACGCTTAGCTCAAAGAGGTTCCAGAGAGGAATAATATTAGCATCTGCTCTAGAGACGATTCTTTGAGATTTTGGCAAAAAATTTGGATGCCTTCTGACCTTGTCCTAAGAATGTGCCTGGAGCTAAATTGAAGTGTAATGAACTAATTTCTTTATTAGACATGTCAAGACAGCCTACTATTGACTCTGTAATGTAGTTATTAGTAATCATTCTTCAGTGAAAAATAGAAGGGGCAGAAAGAAATACAAAATATACAGTTTGGAAAGGAAAAAGGACACTGGCAAGATTAATATTACAGCTTAGCATAGAGGGAATCTCTTATAAGCAACACCTGTCAGTAAAAAAGCATATGGCCAATGAGCTGAGGCAGGAACTAGAAGGTGAGATATCCATCAGAAAGAGAGAGAATTATGGGACATAATCAGGATAGAATAAAGGGAGATTCACCCAGGAATGCTGAGGAGACAGACATAAACCAGGAGGGGGCTGAACTCAGGTTAGAATAAATGGAAGATTCACCCCAGAAACTTTGAGAAGGACATAAGAAGACTAGGAGAGAAAACCAGCCACATAGCTAAACTTAGGTTAAAATAAAAGAGATAGTAAGTTAAGAGAAAGTCAATAAACAAGCCAAAGCTTATGCATTTATCAATAAATAGTCTCAGAGTTGTAATTGTTGGGAACTAAGTGGCCAGGAGAAAAAAAAACTTGATTATTTTTTATAGCCTAGGCTTGTGCTGGAAGAGAGGCAGTAATTGTTAAGGAGATTAGTACCATTAAAAAAAGAGGCAAATTAGAATAAAGGCATTGGGATAAAAGGAAAGATAGCCTCAGGCATGATCACAGGAGATTAAAATAAGTAACTGCAAATATGGTGCAATGGATCCAGGCCCATCTCAGGCTGACGGTATTGCCCACATGGTTCTGGCTTTAGTCATTAGAGATATGTTAGCAAATATTGTAGGATCTTTAACTGTGCTTAAGGAGAGTCACTAAGGCCAGGCAGTGAGTGGGTGGCAGGAAAGTGTCTCTATGAATGTCCTGAGAGAGCAAGAGGCCATGCAAGACCATTTTTGTGAACTCTGAACATAAAACTTCAACTGTATTGGAGACCTCAAGATGTTGGACGTGATAGAGCCTTGTACTATCCACCAAGGAGAGCTTCACACAGAGAGGAACAAGCCCAAGAGAAAGAAATGTTGATTCAACAAAGCTGGAAGGGTAGGACCGTCCAGGCCCTTTGACAGTGGGCATGGGCTCCAGGATTGGACATTTGCTCCATGAGTTTCAGTCTTGCTTTGGTCCAGTATTTTCTCACTATGCAGCCATTACTTCTGTTTGGAGTAGTAATGTATATTCTGTGACATTATGTGTTGGTAGTATGTAATTTTACAGGTTACAATTAACAGATTGCCTTGAATATCAGAAAAGACATTCAATTTGGGATTTTTAAATCATCTTGAGACTGCAAGGCTATGGGACCTTTTGAAGTTAGAATGAGTGCATTTTGCATTTTTAACATGGCCTCAAGTCTATGGTTGTCAGGGGATGAGACAGGTTTGAGTGAGATGGCCCCTATAATTCTTGGGAACTGAATGTTTGGTCATGAGTTGGTAACTCTTTGGGGAGGTGTGGCATTTCTGGAGGAAGTATGACACTGGGGATGTAATTTGAGTTTTCAAAGGACTGTATCATTTTGAGTTTTCTCTCTCTCTCTCTCTCTCTCTCTCTCTCTCTCTCTCTCACACACACACATTGTCTCTGTATCTGTCTCTATGTCTGTCTGTCTGACTCTCTCTCTCACACACACACACATACACACTGTCTCTGTGTGTCTCTGTGTCTGTCTTTCTCTCTCTCTCTCTCTCTCTCTCTCTCTCTCTCTCTCACACACACACACACACACACACACACACACACACACTATTTCTGTGTCTGTCTGTCTCTGTGTGTGTATGTGTGTGTGTGGGGGGTGTCTGTGTATGTTACTCACTCTAGCTCTCTGCTTTCTGTTTGTGGTTTTGAGCTGTGAGATTTTAGTTGTTCTTTCTGCCTCCACTCTGCCATCAGGGACTCTTACCCTTTGGTACCATAAACCCTAAATAAACTCTGTATTCTCAAGGTTGCCTTTGTTCTGATTTTTTTAATCACAGCAATGTAAACATGACTAAGATATATACTCTAAAAGAATATTCTCTACACTAGTAAGTGTGACACCTCATGAAGAAAAGCTCCATGAAAGTCTTAGAGATACTCCTTCTGCTGCTCATAATGGAAATTTGCACTGTTTGCACATTGTCTGTGTGTCAAATTTAGTTTCCAAGCATAAATTTCATCTAACACAACATCCTGCCTACAAATTCACACATAGTTGAAGGGTAGTGAGTGTTCATAACAACTTGAATGACATCTGTTTAATAAAAGAAATGTTACCATTAATATTTCTTTCTATTCAACTGACATATTTAAATGCTAGAAATATTACATTGTGTATGTATATATCAGCCCATAACTCCAATTTTTTGCACAGTCCAGATAGATTTCATTTCCAGTAAAAATCTCTAGCCACCAAACACAGGCACTATTGCATAAGCCAGCAAGATTTTGCTGAAAGGGTCCTGATATAGCTGTCTCTTGTGAGGCTATGCCCATGCCTGGAAAATACAGAAGTGGATGCTCACAGTCATCTATTGGATGGAACACATGGCCCCCAATGGAGGATCTAGAGAAAGTAACCAAGAACTGAAGGGGTCTGCAACCCTATAGGTGGAACAATATGAACTAACCAATACCCCCAGAGCTTGTGTCTCTAGCTGTGTATGTAGCAGAAAATGCCCTAGTTGGCCATCATTGGGAAGAGAGGCCCCTTGGTCTTGCAAACTTTATATGCCCCTATATAGGAAAACGCCAGGGCCAAGAAGTGGGAGTGAGTGGGTAGGGGAGCAGGGAGGGAGGAGGGTATAGGGGACTTTCGGGATAGCATTTGAAATGTAAATGAAGAAAATATCTAATAAAAATTTTGAGAAAAAAAAAAGAGTTGTCCTCGTACATCCATTTGGTTAATGAGTGTTCAGAACTTAGTCAATATTGTTTGTTTAACAATGTATAAAGATTAGACAATGAAGCAAATATCTGTTCTCTTTGACATTCTAGACAAATGAAACAAATACCCCATCCCTATAGAGTAAATGCATCAGAGAAGGCGTTTTAACACAGAAGTCACCCTTCCAATGAGAGCTGAAGTGCTTTCAGAAACCAGGCAGGCAAAGAACAGAAAGCAATGGATTTCAGAGTGAAAATGTTTAAATTTCCATATAGTGGGGAAAGGAAGACATTGCTCACAATAATGAATACAGATAATCAGAAAAGCCAGATTATCAGAGTAGGGAAAAATGAGTTAGGAGGTGAGAGCAGGTGTCATTCAAAGTGAACTTTTTAGTTTCTACTTCTAGAAAGAGGCTAGCCATCTGGGTAAAAACCACTTGCTCAGTATGAAATGTGATAATATAGTGAAATTCTTATGGAAAAAGGCTCATGTGATTATCAACATCAAGTCCTGAAGAAGATTATTCCCTGCACTCTCATCGGGGATAGATTTTGTTCACGAGTTAAGCTATACTCATTCAAAAGTGTTTAATTTGCTAGTCATTCTTAGCTGAGTATTAATATAGATATAGTTTACATATTTGCTAACCATTTGCATTTCTTTTATATTAATCACCTTCTCCATTTTCAATGAGGCAATTAACTTTTTTCTTACCATGTGGGTGACATTTTCTCCTGATTTGTAAATCGACAGTGTTTGCTAACATTCATATTCTGTCACTCTATTTAATGAAGAATCAGTCTTGTTTGTTTATTTGATATTAATATAGTTACTTATTTCTCTTTACAGTGTTTGTTTGATACATATTTATCATATATATTTCTTTCACAGAATCCTTTACCGGATCATAAATTACAGAGCTTCAGCCAAGCCACAGAGCCCTTACTTTTATATAGCCAGTCTCCTTCAACATCATGCTGTTCGCCAGTCCAACTTTACCTAAGTCTGATCTTAGAGTCCAGTAGGCCACTCGTGGGTACATAAGAGGACCCTGAAGACTCCATCTCAAATAAATAAATAAATAAATAAATAAATAAATAAATAAATAGATTAAAATTCATTATTTGGGTTTTTTCTCTTGCATTTTCATATTTATAAACAGAATTTTTAACTTACTTTTCATTGTTTTCATCTTAGAGTTTATCTATCATTGCTGTAGGTTTAGAAGGGCTAAGAACTCCAAAAACACAACTTGTCTTCATCTTGAATAGAAACCATGGATTCTTTTCTTTTCTTTTCTTTTTTTCCGAGACACAGTTTCTCTGTATAGCCCTGGCTGTCCTGGAACTCACTTTGTAGACCATCAAAGCCTTTTTGAGTCACCCCTAGTTAACCACTATCAACATGGCTTCCAAAAAGGAAACTTCTGGCACCATGGACTGGCACAGACAGGGAGCTTAGTCCTTAGCTATA